>JAOTQM010000291.1:0-86188 GCA_026939265.1 Oreonectes daqikongensis | reverse complement strand
TCAGAAAGCAAAAAATTGACAGGAACATGAGTTTTGCAAAAAAGCTGTTTTCTCACAAACAGGCCATCCCAGGAACATAAAATGAGTGTTAAAGTCATGTTTTCAACAGTTCTCATCTTTTGATGAGGGCTCTGTCAGAAAGCAAAAAATTGACAGGAACATGAGTTTTGCAAAGAAAGCTGTTTTCTCACAAACAGGCCATCCCAGGAACATAAAATGAGTGTTAAAGTCATGTTTTCAACAGTTCTCAGTTTTTGATGAGGGCTCTGTCAGAAAGCAAAAAATTGACAGGAACATGAGTTTTGCAAAAAAAGCTGTTTTCTCACAAACAGGCCATCCCAGAACATAAAATGAGTGTTAAAGTCATGTTTTCAACAGTTCTCAGTTAATTTGATCCAGGACCTGTTAGAAAGCTAAAAAACTTACAGGAACATGAGTTTTTGCAAAAAAGCTGTTTGTCACAAACAGGCCATCCCAGGAAAAGATCTGAGTGTTAAAGTCATCTTGGAAAAAGTTTTCTTTTTTTTTATTAGGGCTTTGTGTCAAATGCAAAAAATTGACAGAAACATGAGTTTTGAAAAGAAAGCTGTTTTCTTACAAACTGGCCATCCCAGGATATGAACTGAGTGTTAAAGTCACCTGCAAACAGTTCTCATCTTTTTTGATGAGGGCTTTGTCAGAAAGCAAAAAATTGACAGGAACATGAATTTTGCAAAAAAAGCTGTTTTCTCACCTTACAGGCTATCCCAGGAACATAAAATGAGTGTTAAAGTCATGTTTTCAACAGTTCTCATTCTTTTTTGATGAGGGCTCTTTCAGAAAGCAAAAAATTGACAGGAACATGAGTTTTGCAAAGAAAGCTGTTTTCTCACAAACAGGCCATCCCAGGAACATAAAATGAGTGTTAAAGTCATGTTTTCAACAGTTCTCAGTTAATTTGATCCAGGGACCTGTTAGAAAGCTATAAACTTACAGGAACATGAGTTTTGCAAAAAAGCTGTTTGTCACAAACAGGCCATCCCAGAAAATGATCTGAGTGTTAAAGTCATCTTGGAAAAAGTTCTCTTTTTTTTTATTAGGGCTTGTGTCAGAATGCAAAAATTGACAGAAACATGAGTTTTGAAAAGAAAGCTCTTTTCTTACAAACTGGCCATCCCAGGAATATGAACTGAGTGTTAAAGTCACCTTGCAAACAGTTCTCATCTTTTTGATGAGGGCTTTGTCAGAAAGCAAAAATTGACAGGAACATGAATTTTGCAAAAAAAGCTGTTTTCTCCACTTACAGGCTATCCCAGGAACATAAAATGAGTGTTAAAGTCATGTTTTCAACAGTTCTCTTCTTTTTTGATGAGGGCTCTTTCAGAAAGCAAAAATTGACAGGAACATGAGTTTTGCAAAGAAAGCTGTTTTCTCACAAACGGCCATCCCAGGAACATAAAATGAGTGTTAAAGTCATGTTTTCAACAGTTTCTCAGTTAATTTGATCAGGGACCTGTAGTAAGCTAAAAACAAACAGGAACATGAGTTTTGCAAAAAAAGCTGTTTTATAACAACTGGCCATCCCAGGAATATGACCTGAGTGTTAAAGTCATCTTGCAACAGTTCTCATCTTTTTTGATGAGAGGCTCTGTCAGAAAGCAAAAAATTGACAGGAACATGAGTTTTGCAAAGAAAGCTGTTTTCTTACAACAAGCCATCCCAGGAGCATAAAATGAGTGTTAAAGTCCGTTTTCAAAAGTTCTCATCTTTTTTGATGAGGGCTCTGTCAGAAAGCAAAAAATTGACAGGAACATGAGTTTTGCAAAGAAAGCTGTTTTCTCACTAACAGGCTATCCCAGGAACATAAATGAGTGTAAAGTCATGTTTTCAACAGTTCTCTTCTTTTTTGATGAGGGCTCTTTCAGAAAGCAAAAAATTGACAGGAACATGAGTTTTGCAAAAAAGCTGTTTCTCACAACAGGCCATCCCAGGAACATAAAATGAGTGTTAAAGTCATGTTTTCAACAGTTCTCATCTTTTTGATGAGGGCTCTGTCAGAAAGCAAAAAAAAAACAGGAACATGAGTTTTGCAAAAAAGCTGTTTTCTCACAAACACCATCCCAGGAATATGACCTGAGTGTTAAAGTCATCTTGGCAACAGTTCTCATCTTTTTTGATGAGGGCTCTGTCAGAAAGCAAAAATTGACAGGAACATGAGTTTTGCAAAAAAAGCTGTTTTCTCACAAACGGCCATCCCAGGAACATAAAATGAGTGTTAAAGTCATGTTTTCAACAGTTCTCACTTCATTTGATCAGGGACCTGTTAGAAAGCTATAAACTTACAGGAACATGAGTTTTGCAAAAAAGCTGTTTGTCACAAACAGGCCATCCCAAGAAAATGATCTGAGTGTTAAAGTCATCTTGGAAAAAGTTTCTTTTTTTTTATTAGGGCTTTGTGTCAGAATGCAAAAAATTGACAGAAACATGAGTTTTGAAAGAAAGCTCTTTTCTTACAACTGGCCATCCCAGGAATATGACTGAGTGTTAAAGTCACCTTGCAAAAGTTCTCATCTTTTTTGATGAGGGCTTTGTCAGAAAGCAAAAAATTGACAGGAACATGATTTTGCAAAAAAGCTGTTTTCTCACTTACAGGCTATCCCAGGAACATAAAATGAGTGTTAAAGTCATGTTTTCAACAGTTCTCTTCTTTTTTGATGAGGGCTCTTTCAGAAAGCAAAAATTGACAGGAACATGAGTTTTGCAAAGAAAGCTGTTTTCTCACAACAGGCCATCCCAGGAACATAAAATGAGTGTTAAAGTCATGTTTTCAACAGTTCTCAGTTAATTTGATCAGGGACCTGTAATTGAAACAGGAACATGAGTTTTGCAAAAAAGCTGTTTTATAACAAACTGGCCATCCCAGGAATATGACCTGAGTGTTAAAGTCATCTTGGCAACAGTTCTCATCTTTTTTGATGAGAGGCTCTGTCAGAAAGCAAAAAATTGACAGAACATGAGTTTTGCAAAGAAAGCTGTATTCTTACAACAGCCATCCCAGGAGCATAAATGAGTGTTAAAGTCACGTTTTCAAAGTTCTCATCTTTTTTGATGAGGGCTCTGTCAGAAAGCAAAAAATTGACAGGAACATGAGTTTTGCAAAGAAAGCTGTTTTCTCACTAACAGGCTATCCCAGGAACATAAATGAGTGTTAAAGTCATGTTTTCAACAGTTCTCTTCTTTTTTGATGAGGGCTCTTTCAGAAAGCAAAAATTGACAGGAACATGAGTTTTGCAAAAAAAGCTGTTTTCTCACAAACAGGCCATCCCAGGAACATAAAATGAGTGTTAAAGTCATGTTTTCAACAGTTCTCATCTTTTTGATGAGGGCTCTTTCAGAAAGCAAAAAATTGACAGGAACATGAGTTTTGCAAAGAAAGCTGTTTTCTCACAAACAGGCCATCCCAGGAACATAAAATGAGTGTTAAAGTCATGTTTTCAACAGTTCTCAGTTAATTTGATCAGGGACCTGTAGAAAGCTAAAAACAAACAGGAACATGAGTTTTGCAAAAAAGCTGTTTTATACAAACTGGCCATCCCAGGAATATGACCTGAGTGTTAAAGTCATCTTGGCAACAGTTCTCATCTTTTTTGATGAGGGCTCTGTCAGAAAGCAAAAAATTGACAGGAACATGAGTTTTGCAAAAAAAGCTGTTTTCTCACAACAGGCCATCCCAGGAACATAAAATGAGTGTTAAAGTCATGTTTTCAACAGTTCTCAGTTCATTTGATCAGGGACCTGTTAGAAAGCTATAAACTTACAGGAACATGAGTTTTGCAAAAAAGCTAGTTTGTCACAAACAGGCCATCCCAGAAAAAATGATCTGAGTGTTAAAGTCATCTTGGAAAAAGTTTCTCTTTTTTTTTATTAGGGCTTTGTGTCAGAATGCAAAAAATTGACAGAACATGAGTTTTGAAAAGAAAGCTCTTTTCTTACAAACTGGCCATCCCAGGAATATGAACTGAGTGTTAAAGTCACCTTGCAAACAGTTCTCATCTTTTTTGATGAGGGCTTTGTCAGAAAGCAAAAAATTGACAGGAACATGAATTTTGCAAAAAAGCTGTTTTCTCACTACAGGCTATCCCAGGAACATAAAATGAGTGTTAAAGTCATGTTTTCAACAGTTCTCTTCTTTTTTGATGAGGGCTCTTTCAGAAAGCAAAAAATTGACAGGAACATGAGTTTTGCAAAGAAAGCTGTTTTCTCACAAACAGGCCATCCCAGGAACATAAAATGAGTGTTAAAGTCATGTTTTCAACAGTTCTCAGTTAATTTGATCAGGGACCTGTTAGAAAGCTAAAACTTACAGGAACATGAGTTTTGCAAAAAAGCTGTTTGTCACAAACAGGCCATCCCAAGAAAGATCTGAGTGTTAAAGTCATCTTGGAAAGTTTTTTCTTTTTTTTATTAGGGCTTGTCAGAAGCAAAAAATTGACAGAAACATGAGTTTTGAAAGAAAGCTGTTTTCTTACAAACTGGCCATCCCAGGAATATGAACTGAGTGTTAAAGTCACCTTGCAAAAGTTCTCATCTTTTTTGATGAGGGCTTTGTCAGAAAGCAAAAAATTGACAGGAACATGAATTTTGCAAAAAAAGCTGTTTTCTCTCACTTACAGGCTATCCCAGGAACATAAAATGAGTGTTAAAGTCATGTTTTCAACAGTTCTCTTCTTTTTGATGAGGGCTCTTTCAGAAAGCAAAAATTGACAGGAACATGAGTTTTGCAAAGAAAGCTGTTTTCTCTCACAAACAGGCCATCCCAGGAACATAAAATGAGTGTTAAAGTCAGTTTTCAACAGTTCTCATTTAATTTGATCAGGGACCTGTAAGTAAGCTAAAAACAAACAGGAACATGAGTTTTGCAAAAAAGCTGTTTTATAACAAACTGGCCATCCCAGGAATATGACCTGAGTGTTAAAGTCATCTTGGCAACAGTTCTCATCTTTTTTGATGAGAGGCTCTGTCAGAAAGCAAAAAATTGACAGGAACATGAGTTTTGCAAAGAAAGCTGTATTCTTACAATCAGCCATCCCAGGAGCATAAAATGAGTGTTAAAGTCACGTTTTCAAAAGTTCTCATCTTTTTTGATGAGGGCTCTGTCAGAAAGCAAAAAATTGACAGGAACATGAGTTTTGCAAAGAAAGCTGTTTTCTCACTAACAGGCTATCCCAGGAACATAAAATGAGTGCTAAAGTCATGTTTTCAACAGTTCTCTTCTTTTTTGATGAGGGCTCTTTCAGAAAGCAAAAAATTGACAGGAACATGAGTTTTGCAAAAAAAGCTGTTTTCTCACAAAGAGGCCATCCCAGGAACATAAAATGAGTGTTAAAGTCATGTTTTCAACAGTTCTCATCTTTTTTGATGAGGGCTCTTTCAGAAAGCAAAAACATTGACAGGAACATGAGTTTTGCAAGGAAAGCTGTTTTCTCACAAACAGGCCATCCCAGGAACATAAAATGAGTGTTAAGGTCATGTTTTCAACAGTTCTCAGTTAGTTTGATCAGGGACCTGTAAGTATGCTAAAAACAAACAGGAACATGAGTTTTGCAAAAAAAGCT
This sequence comes from Oreonectes daqikongensis, assembly GCA_026939265.1. Taxonomy (NCBI): domain Eukaryota; kingdom Metazoa; phylum Chordata; class Actinopteri; order Cypriniformes; family Nemacheilidae; genus Oreonectes; species Oreonectes daqikongensis. The sequence goes on along the minus strand of JAOTQM010000291.1, from coordinate 80,594 downwards.
GTTTTATAACAAACTGGCCATCCCAGGAATATGACCTGAGTGTTAAAGTCATCTTGGCAACAGTTCTCATCTTTTTTGATCAGGGCTCTGTCAGAAAGCAAAAAATTGACAGGAACATGAGTTTTGCAAAGAAAGCTGTTTTCTCACAAACAGGCCATCCCAGGAACATAAAATGAGTGTTAAAGTCATGTTTTCAACAGTTCTCAATTCATTTGATCCAGGGACCTGTTAGAAAGCTATAAATTACAGGAACATGAGTTTTGCAAAAAAGCTAGTTTTGTCACAAACAGGCCATCCCAGAAAATGATCTGAGTGTTAAAGTCATCTTGGAAAAAGTTTTCTTTTTTTTTATTAGGGCTTTGTGTCAGAATGCAAAAAATTGACAGAAACATGAGTTTTGAAAAGAAAGCTCTTTTCTTACAAACTGGCCATCCCAGGAATATGAACTGAGTGTTAAAGTCACCTTGCAAACAGTTCTCATCTTTTTTGATGAGGGCTTTGTCAGAAAGCAAAAATTGACAGGAACATGAGTTTTGCAAAAAAGCTGTTTTCTCTCACTTACAGGCTATCCCAGGAACATAAAATGAGTGTTAAAGTCATGTTTTCAACAGTTCTCTTCTTTTTGATGAGGGCTCTTTCAGAAAGCAAAAAATTGACAGAACATGAGTTTTGCAAAGAAAGCTGTTTTCTCACAAACAGGCCATCCCAGGAACATAAAATGAGTGTTAAAGTCATGTTTTCAACAGTTCTCAGTTTAATTGATCAGGGCCTGTAAGTAAGCAAAAACAACAGGAACATGAGTTTTGCAAAAAAGCTGTTTTTAACAAACTGGCCATCCCAGGAATATACCTGAGTGTTAAAGTCATCTTTTCAACAGTTCTCATCTTTTTGATGAGGGCTCTGTCAGAAAGCAAAAAATTGACAGGAACATGAGTTTTGCAAAGAAAGCTGTTTTTCTCACAACAGGCCATCCCAGGAATATAAAATGAGTGTTAAAGTCATGTTTTCAACAGTTCTCAGTTAATTTGATGACAGGGACCTGTAAGAAAGCTAAAACAAACAGGAACATGAGTTTTGCAAAAAAAGCTGTTTTTCTCACAACTGGCCATCCCAGGAATATGACCTGAGTGTAAAGTCATGTTTTCAACAGTTCTCATCTATTTTGATGAGGGCTCTGTCAGAAAGCAAAAAATTGACAGGAACATGAGTTTTGCAAAGAAAGCTGTTTTTTAACAAACTGGCCATCCCAGGAATATGACCTGAGTGTTAAAGTCATCTTGGCAACAGTTCTCATCTTTTTTGATGAGGGCTCTGTCAGAAAGCAAAAAATTGACAGGAACATGAGTTTTGCAAAGAAAGCTGTTTTCTCACAAACAGGCCATCCCAGGAACATAAAATGAGTGTTAAAGTCATGTTTTCAACAGTTCTCAGTTTTTGATCAGGGCCTGTAAGAAAGCTAAAAAACAGGAACATGAGTTTTGCAAAAAAGCTGTTTCTACAAACTGCCATCCCAGGAATAACCTGAGTGTTAAAGTCATCTTGGCAACAGTTCTCATCTTTTTTGATGAGGGCTCTGTCAGAAAGCAAAAAATTGACAGGAACATGAGTTTTGCAAAGAAAGCTGTTTCTCACAACAGGCCATCCCAGGAACATAAAATGAGTGTAAAGTCATGTTTTCAAAGTTCTCATCTTTTTTGATGAGGGCTTTGTCAGAAAGCAAAAAATTGACAGGAACATGAATTTTGCAAAAAAGCTGTTTTCTCACTAACAGGCTATCCCAGGAACATAAAATGAGTGTTAAAGTCATGTTTTCAACAGTTCTCATTCTTTTTTGATGAGGGCTCTTTCAGAAAGCAAAAATTGACAGGAACATGAGTTTTGCAAAGAAAGCTGTTTTCTCACAAACAGGCCATCCCAGGAACATAAATGAGTGTTAAAGTCATGTTTTCAACAGTTCTCAGTTAATTTGATCAGGGACCTGTAAGTAAGCAAAAACAACAGGAACATGAGTTTTGCAAAAAAAGCTGTTTTGCAACAAACTGGCCATCCCAGGATATGACCTGAGTGTTAAAGTCATCTTGGCAATAGTTCTCATCTATTTTGATGAGGGCTCTGTCAGAAAGCAAAAATTGACAGGAACATGAGTTTTGCAAAGAAAGCTGTTTTTTAACAAACTGGCCATCCCAGGAATATGACCTGAGTGTTAAAGTCATCTTGGCAACAGTTCTCATCTTTTTTAATGAGGGCTCTTTCAGAAAGCAAAAATTGACAGGAACATGAGTTTTGCAAAGAAAGCTGTTTTCTCACAAACAGGCCATCCCAGGAACATAAAATGAGTGTTAAAGTCATGTTTTCAACAGTTCTCAGTAATTTGATCAGGGACCTGTAGAAAGCTAAAAACCAGGAACATGAGTTTTGCAAAAAAAGCTGTTTTATAACAAATGGCCATCCCAGGATATGACCTGAGTGTTAAAGTCATCTTGGCAACAGTTCTCATCTTTTTTGATGAGAGGCTCTGTCAGAAAGCAAAAAATTGACAGGAACATGAGTTTTGCAAAGAAAGCTGTTTTCTCACAAACAGGCCATCCCAGGAACATAAAATGAGTGTTAAAGTCACGTTTTCAAAAGTTCTCATCTTTTTTCATGAGGGCACTATCAGAAAGCAAAAAATTGACAGGAACATGAGATTTGCAAAGAAAGCTGTTTTCTCACTAACAGGCTATCCCAGGAACATAAAATGAGTGATAAAGTCATGTTTTCAACAGTTCTCATCTTTTTGATGAGGGCTCTTTCAGAAAGCAAAAAATTGACAGGAACATGAGTTCTGCAAAGAAAGCTGTTTTCTCACAAAGAGGCCATCCCAGGAACATAAAATGAGTGTTAAAGTCATGTTTTCAACAGTTCTCAGTTAATTTGATCCAGGGACCTGTTAGAAAGCTATAAACTTACAGGAACATGAGTTTTGCAAAAAAGCTAGTTTGTCACAAACAGGCCATCCCAAGAAAATGATCTGAGTGTTAAAGTCATCTTGGAAAAAGTTTCTTTTTTTTGATTAGGGCTTTGTGTCAGAATGCAAAAAATTGACAGAAACATGAGTTTTGAAAGAAAGCTCTTTTTTCTTACAAACTGGCCATCCCAGGAATATGAACTGAGTGTTAAAGTCACCTTGCAAACAGTTCTCATCTTTTTTGATGAGGGCTTTGTCAGAAAGCAAAAAATTGACAGGAACATGAATTTTGCAAAAAAAGCTGTTTTCTCTCACTTACAGGCTATCCCAGGAACATAAAATGAGTGTTAAAGTCATGTTTTCAACAGTTCTCTTCTTTTTTGATGAGGGCTCTTTCAGAAAGCAAAAATTGACAGGAACATGAGTTTTGCAAAGAAAGCTGTTTTCTCACAAACAGGCCATCCCAGGAACATAAAATGAGTGTTAAAGTCATGTTTTCAACAGTTCTCAGTTAATTTGATCCAGGGACCTGTTAGAAAGCTATAAACTTACAGGAACATGAGTTTTGCAAAAAAGCTAGTTTGTCACAAACAGGCCATCCCAGAAAATGATGAGTGTTAAAGTCATCTTGGAAAAAGTTTTCTTTTTTTTTATTAGGGCTTTGTGTCAGAATGCAAAAAATTGACAGAACATGAGTTTTGAAAAAAGCTGTTTTCTTACAAACTGGCCATCCCAGGAATATGACTGAGTGTTAAAGTCCCTTGCAAACAGTTCTCATCTTTTTTGATGAGGGCTTTGTCAGAAAGCAAAAAATTGACAGGAACATGAATTTTGCAAAAAAGCTGTTTTCTCACTTACAGGCTATCCCAGGAACATAAAATGAGTGTTAAAGTCATGTTTCAACAGTTCTCTTCTTTTTTGATGAGGGCTCTTTCAGAAAGCAAAAAATTGACAGGAACATGAGTTTTGCAAAGAAAGCTGTTTTCTCACAAACAGGCCATCCCAGGAACATAAAATGAGTGTTAAAGTCAGTTTTCAACAGTTCTCAGTTAATTTGATCAGGGACCTGTAAGTAAGCTAAAAACAACAGGAACATGAGTTTTGCAAAAAAGCTGTTTTATACAAACTGGCCATCCCAGGAATATGACCTGAGTGTTAAAGTCATCTTGGCAACAGTTCTCATCTTTTTTGATGAGAGGCTCTGTCAGAAAGCAAAAAATTGACAGGAACATGAGTTTTGCAAAGAAAGCTGTTTTCTTACAATCAAGCCATCCCAGGACATAAAATGAGTGTTAAAGTCACGTTTTCAAAGTTCTCATCTTTTTTTGAGGGCTCTGTCAGAAAGCAAAAAATGACAGGAACATGAGTTTGCAAAGAAGCTGTTTTCTCACTAACAGGCTATCCCAGGAACATAAAATGAGTGTTAAAGTCATGTTTTCAACAGTTCTCTTCTTTTTTGATGAGGGCTCTTTCAGAAAGCAAAAAATTGACAGGAACATGAGTTTTGCAAAAAAAGCTGTTTTCTCACAAACAGGCCATCCCAGGAACATAAATGAGTGTTAAAGTCATGTTTTCAACAGTTCTCATCTTTTTTGATGAGGGCTCTTTCAGAAAGCAAAAAATTGACAGGAACATGAGTTTTGCAAAGAAAGCTGTTTTCTCACTAACAGGCCATCCCAGGAACATAAAATGAGTGTTAAAGTCATGTTTTCAACAGTTCTCATCTTTTTGATGAGGGCTCTTTCAGAAAGCAAAAAATTGACAGGAACATGAGTTTTGCAAAGAAAGCTGTTTTCTCACAACAGGCCATCCCAGGAACATAAAATGAGTGTTAAAGTCATGTTTTCAACAGTTCTCAGTTATTTTGATCCAGGACCTGTTAGAAAGCTATAAACTTACAGGAACATGAGTTTTGCAAAAAAAGCTGTTTTGTCACAAACAGGCCATCCCAGAAAATGATCTGAGTGTTAAAGTCATCTTGGAAAAAGTTTTCTTTTTTTTATTAGGGCTTTGTGTCAGAATGCAAAAATTGACAGAACATGAGTTTTGAAAAGAAAGCTCTTTTCTTACAAACTGGCCATCCCAGGAATATGAACTGAGTGTTAAAGTCACCTTGCAAACAGTTCTCATCTTTTTTGATGAGGCTTTGTCAGAAAGCAAAAAATTGACAGGAACATGAATTTTGCAAAAAAAGCTGTTTTCTCACTTACAGGCTATCCCAGGAACATAAATGAGTGTTAAAGTCATGTTTTCAACAGTTCTCTTCTTTTTTGATGAGGGCTCTTTCAGAAAGCAAAAAATTGACAGGAACATGAGTTTTGCAAAGAAAGCTGTTTTCTCACAAACAGGCCATCCCAGGAACATAAAATGAGTGTTAAAGTCATGTTTTCAACAGTTCTCAGTTAATTTGATCAGGGACCTGTAAGTAAGCTAAAAACAAACAGGAACATGAGTTTTGCAAAAAAAAGCTGTTTTATAACAAACTGGCCATCCCAGGAATATGACCTGAGTGTAAAGTCATCTTGGCAACAGTTCTCATCTTTTTGATGAGAGGCTCTGTCAGAAAGCAAAAAATTGACAGGAACATGAGTTTTGCAAAGAAAGCTGTATTCTTACAATCAAGCCATCCCAGGACATAAAATGAGTGTTAAAGTCACGTTTTCAAAAGTTCTCATCTTTTTTGATGAGGGCCTCAGAAAGCAAAAAATTGACAGGAACATGAGTTTTGCAAAGAAAGCTGTTTTCTCACTAACAGGCTATCCCAGGAACATAAAATGAGTGTTAAAGTCATGTTTTCAACAGTTCTCTTCTTTTTGATGAGGGCTCTTTCAGAAAGCAAAAAATTGACAGGAACATGAGTTTTGCAAAAAAAGCTGTTTTCTCACAAAGAGGCCATCCCAGGAACATAAAATGAGTGTTAAAGTCATGTTTTCAACAGTTCTCATCTTTTTGATGAGGGCTCTTTCAGAAAGCAAAAAATTGACAGGAACATGAGTTTTGCAAAGAAAGCTGTTTTCTCACAAACAGGCCATCCCAGGAACATAAAATGAGTGTTAAAGTCATGTTTTCAACAGTTCTCAGTTAATTTGATCAGGGACCTGTAAGTATGCTAAAAAACAAACAGGAACATGAGTTTTGCAAAAAAAAGCTGTTTTATAACAAAATGGCCATCCCAGGAATATGACCTGAGTGTTAAAGTCATCTTGGCAACAGTTCTCATCTTTTTGATGAGGGCTCTGTCAGAAAGCAAAAAATTGACAGGAACATGAGTTTTGCAAAGAAAGCTGTTTTCTACAATCAAGCCATCCCAGGAACATAAAATGAGTGTTAAAGTCACGTTTTCAAAAGTTCTCATCTTTTTGATGAGGGCTCTGTCAGAAAGCAAAAAATTGACAGGAACATGAGTTTTGCAAAGAAAGCTGTTTTCTCACTAACAGGCCATCCCAGGAACATAAAATGAGTGCTAAAGTCATGTTTCAACAGTTCTCATTTTTGATGAGGGCTTGTCAGAAAGCAAAAAATGACAGGAACATGAGTTTTGCAAAAAGCTGTTTTCTCACAAACAGGCCATCCCAGGAACATAAAATGAGTGTTAAAGTCATGTTTTCAACAGTTCTCTTCTTTTTGAGGGCTCTTTCAGAAAGCAAAAAATTGACAGGAACATGAGTTTTGCAAAGAAAGCTGTTTTCTCACAAACAGGCCATCCCAGGAACATAAAATGAGTGTAAAGTCATGTTTTCAACAGTTCTCAGTTAATTTGATCAGGGACCTGTAAGTAAGCTAAAAACAAACAGGAACATGAGTTTTGCAAAAAAGCTGTTTTGCAACAAACTGGCCATCCCAGGAATATGACTAAGTGTTAAAGTCATCTTGGCAAAAGTTCTCATCTATTTGATGAGGGCTCTGTCAGAAAGCAAAAATTGACAGGAACATGAGTTTTGCAAAGAAAGCTGTTTTTAACAAACTGGCCATCCCAGGAATATGACCTGAGTGTTAAAGTCATCTTGGCAACAGTTCTCATCTTTTTGATGAGGGCTCTTTCAGAAAGCAAAAAATTGACAGGAACATGAGTTTTTCAAAGAAAAAGCTGTTTCTCACAAACAGGCCATCCCAGGAACATAAAATGAGTGTTAAAGTCATGTTTTCAACAGTTCTCAGTTAATTTGATCAGGGACCTGTAAGTATGCTAAAAACAAACAGGAACATGAGTTTTGCAAAAAAAGCTGTTTTATAACAAACTGGCCATCCCAGGAATATGAATGAGTGTTAAAGTCATCTTGGCAACAGTTCTCATCTTTTTTGATGAGAGGCTCTGTCAGAAAGCAAAAAATTGACAGGAGCATGAGTTTTGCAAAGAAAGCTGTTTTCTTACAATCAAGCCATCCCAGGAGCATAAAATGAGTGTTAAAGTCACGTTTTCAAAGTTCTCATCTTTTTTGATGAGGGCTCTGTCAGAAAGCAAAAAATTGACAGGAACATGAGTTTTGCAAAGAAAGCTGTTTTCTCACAAACAGGCCATCCCAGGAACATAAAATGAGTGTTAAAGTCATGTTTTCAACAGTTCTCATCTTTTTTGATGAGAGGCTCTGTCAGAAAGCAAAAAATTGACAGGAACATGAGTTTTGCAAAGAAAGCTGTTTTCTCACAAACAGGCCATCCCAGGAACATAAAATGAGTGTTAAAGTCATGTTTTCAACAGTTCTCAGTTAATTTGATCCAGGGACCTGTTAGAAAGCTATAAACTTACAGGAACATGAGTTTTGCAAAAAAGCTAGTTTGTCACAAACAGGCCATCCCAAGAAAATGATCTGAGTGTTAAAGTCATCTTGGAAAAAGTTTTCTTTTTTTTTATTAGGGCTTTGTGTCAGAATGCAAAAAATTGACAGAAACATGAGTTTTGAAAAGAAAGCTTTTTCTTACAAACTGGCCATCCCAGGAATATGAACTGAGTGTTAAAGTCACCTTGCAAACAGTTCTCATCTTTTTTGATGAGGGCTTTGTCAGAAAGCAAAAAATTGACAGGAACATGAATTTTGCAAAAAAAGCTGTTTTCTCACTTACAGGCTATCCCAGGAACATAAAATGAGTGTTAAAGTCATGTTTTCAACAGTTCTCTTCTTTTTTGATGAGGGCTCTTTCAGAAAGCAAAAAATTGACAGGAACATGAGTTTTGCAAAGAAAGCTGTTTTCTCACAAACAGGCCATCCCAGGAACATAAAATGAGTGTTAAAGTCATGTTTTCAACAGTTCTCAGTTAATTTGATCCAGGGACCTGTTAGAAAGCTATAAACTTACAGGAACATGAGTTTTGCAAAAAAGCTGTTTGTCACAAACAGGCCATCCCAAGAAAATGATCTGAGTGTTAAAGTCATCTTGGAAAAAGTTTTCTTTTTTTTTATTAGGGCTTGTGTCAGAATGCAAAAAATTGACAGAACATGAGTTTTGAAAAGAAAGCTCTTTTCTTACAAACTGGCCATCCCAGGAATATGAACTGAGTGTTAAAGTCACCTTGCAACAGTTCTCATCTTTTTTGATGAGGGCTTTGTCAGAAAGCAAAAATTGACAGGAACATGAATTTTGCAAAAAAGCTGTTTTCTCACTTACAGGCTATCCCAGGAACATAAAATGAGTGTTAAAGTCATGTTTTCAACAGTTCTCTTCTTTTTTGATGAGGGCTCTTTCAGAAAGCAAAAAATTGACAGGAACATGAGTTTTGCAAAGAAAGCTGTTTTCTCACAAACAGGCCATCCCAGGAACATAAAATGAGTGTTAAAGTCATGTTTTCAACAGTTCTCAGTTAATTTGATCAGGGACCTGTAAGTAAGCTAAAAACAAACAGGAACATGAGTTTTGCAAAAAAAGCTTTTATAACAAACTGGCCATCCCAGGAATATGACCTGAGTGTTAAAGTCATCTTGGCAACAGTTCTCATCTTTTTTGATGAGAGGCTCTGTCAGAAAGCAAAAAATTGACAGGAACATGAGTTTTGCAAAGAAAGCTGTATTCTTACAATCAAGCCATCCCAGGAGCATAAAATGAGTGTTAAAGTCACGTTTTCAAAAGTTCTCATCTTTTTTGATGAGGGCTCTGTCAGAAAGCAAAAAATTGACAGGAACATGAGTTTTGCAAAGAAAGCTGTTTTCTCACAAACAGGCCATCCCAGGAACATAAAATGAGTGTTAAAGTCATGTTTTCAACAGTTCTCTTCTTTTTTGATGAGGGCTCTTTCAGAAAGCAAAAAATTGACAGGAACATGAGTTTTGCAAAAAAAGCTGTTTTCTCACAAAGAGGCCATCCCAGGAACATAAAATGAGTGTTAAAGTCATGTTTTCAACAGTTCTCATCTTTTTGATGAGGGCTCTTTCAGAAAGCAAAAAATTGACAGGAACATGAGTTTTGCAAAGAAAGCTGTTTTCTCACAAACAGGCCATCCCAGGAACATAAAATGAGTGTTAAAGTCATGTTTTCAACAGTTCTCATCTTTTTGATGAGGGCTCTTTCAGAAAGCAAAAAATTGACAGGAACATGAGTTTTGCAAAGAAAGCTGTTTTCTCACAAACAGGCCATCCCAGGAACATAAAATGAGTGTTAAAGTCATGTTTTCAACAGTTCTCAGTTAATTTGATCCAGGGACCTGTTAGAAAGCTATAAACTTACAGGAACATGAGTTTTGCAAAAAAGCTAGTTTGTCACAAACAGGCCATCCCAAGAAATGATCTGAGTGTTAAAGTCATCTTGGAAAAAGTTTTTTTTTTTTTATTAGGGCTTTGTGTCAGAATGCAAAAATTGACAGAACATGAGTTTTGAAAAGAAAGCTCTTTTCTTACAAACTGGCCATCCCAGGAATATGAACTGAGTGTTAAAGTCACCTTGCAAACAGTTCTCATCTTTTTTGATGAGGGCTTTGTCAGAAAGCAAAAAATTGACAGGAACATGAATTTTGCAAAAAAAGCTGTTTTCTCACTTACAGGCTATCCCAGGAACATAAAATGAGTGTTAAAGTCATGTTTTCAACAGTTCTCTTCTTTTTTGATGAGGGCTCTTTCAGAAAGCAAAAAATTGACAGGAACATGAGTTTTGCAAAGAAAGCTGTTTTCTCACAAACAGGCCATCCCAGGAACATAAAATGAGTGTTAAAGTCATGTTTTCAACAGTTCTCAGTTTTTGATCAGGGACCTGTAAGTAAGCTAAAACAAACAGGAACATGAGTTTTGCAAAAAAAGCTGTTTTTATAACAAACTGGCCATCCCAGGAATATGACCTGAGTGTTAAAGTCATCTTGGCAACAGTTCTCATCTTTTTTGATGAGAGGCTCTGTCAGAAAGCAAAAAATTGACAGGAACATGAGTTTTGCAAAGAAAGCTGTTTTCTTACAATCAAGCCATCCCAGGAGCATAAAATGAGTGTTAAAGTCACGTTTTCAAAAGTTCTCATCTTTTTTGATGAGGGCTCTGTCAGAAAGCAAAAAATTGACAGGAACATGAGTTTGCAAAGAAAGCTGTTTTCTCACTAACAGGCTATCCCAGGAACATAAAATGAGTGTTAAAGTCATGTTTTCAACAGTTCTCTTCTTTTTTGATGAGGGCTCTTTCAGAAAGCAAAAATTGACAGGAACAAGAGTTTTGCAAAAAAAGCTGTTTTCTCACAAAGAGGCCATCCCAGGAACATAAAATGAGTGTTAAAGTCATGTTTTCAACAGTTCTCATCTTTTTGATGAGGGCTCTTTCAGAAAGCAAAAAATTGACAGGAACATGAGTTTTGCAAAGAAAGCTGTTTTCTCACAAACAGGCCATCCCAGGAACATAAAATGAGTGTTAAAGTCATGTTTTCAACAGTTCTCAGTTAATTTGATCAGGGACCTGTAAGTATGCTAAAAACAAACAGGAACATGAGTTTTGCAAAAAAAGCTGTTTTATAACAAACTGGCCATCCCAGGAATATGACCTGAGTGTTAAAGTCATCTTGGCAACAGTTCTCATCTTTTTTAATGAGGGCTCTTTCAGAAAGCAAAAAATTGACAGGAACATGAGTTTTGCAAAAAAGAACTGTTTTTCTCACAAACAGGCCATCCCAGGAACATAAAATGAGTGTTAAAGTCATGTTTTCAACAGTTCTCATTCATTTGATCCAGGGACCTGTTAGAAGCTATAAACTTACAGGAACATGAGTTTTGCAAAAAAGCTAGTTGTCACAAACAGGCCATCCCAGAAAATGATCTGAGTGTTAAAGTCATCTTGGAAAAAGTTTTCTTTTTTTTTATTAGGGCTTTGTGTCAGAATGCAAAAAATTGACAGAACATGAGTTTTGAAAAGAAAGCTCTTTTCTTACAAACTGGCCATCCCAGGAATATGAACTGAGTGTTAAAGTCACCTTGCAAACAGTTCTCATCTTTTTTGATGAGGGCTTTGTCAGAAAGCAAAAATTGACAGGAACATGATTTTGCAAAAAAAGCTGTTTTCTCCACTTACAGGCTATCCCAGGAACATAAAATGAGTGTTAAAGTCATGTTTTCAACAGTTCTCTTCTTTTTTGATGAGGGCTCTTTCAGAAAGCAAAAAATTGACAGGAACATGAGTTTTGCAAAGAAAGCTGTTTTCTCACAAACAGGCCATCCCAGGAACATAAAATGAGTGTTAAAGTCATGTTTTCAACAGTTCTCAGTTAATTTGATCAAGGACCTGTAAGTAAGCTAAAACAAACAGGAACATGAGTTTTGCAAAAAAAGCTGTTTTCTCACAACAGGCTATCCCAGGAACATAAAATGAGTGTTAAAGTCATCTTTCAACAGTTCTCATCTTTTTTTTATGAGGGCTCTTGTCAGAAAGCAAAAAATTGACAGGAACATGAGTTTTGCAAAGAAAGCTGTTTTCTTCACAAACAGGCCATCCCAGGAACATAAAATGAGTGTTAAAGTCATGTTTTCAACAGTTCTCTCTTTAATTTGATCAGGGACCTGTCAGAAAGCTAAAACAAACAGGAACATGAGTTTTGCAAAAAAGCTGTTTTATAAACTGGCCATCCCAGGAATATGACCTGAGTGTTAAAGTCATCTTGGCAACAGTTCTCATCTTTTTTTGATGAGGGCTCTGTCAGAAGCAAAAAATTGACAGGAACATGAGTTTTGCAAAGAAAGCTGTTTTCTCACAAACAGGCCATCCCAGGAATATGAACTGAGTGTTAAAGTCATGTTTTCAACAGTTCTCAGTTTTTTTGATCAGGGACTGTAAGTAAGCTAAAAACAACAGGAACATGAGTTTTGCAAAAAAAGCTGTTTTGCAACAAACTGGCCATCCCAGGAATATGACCTGAGTGTTAAAGTCATCTTGGCAACAGTTCTCATCTTTTTGATGAGGGCTCTGTCAGAAAGCAAAAAATTGACAGGAACATGAGTTTTGCAAAGAAAGCTGTTTTTTACAACTGGCCATCCCAGGAATATAAAATGAGTGTTAAAGTCATCTTTTCAACAGTTCTCATCTTTTTTTATGAGGGCTCTTTCAGAAAGCAAAAAATTGACAGGAACATGAGTTTTGCAAAGAAAGCTGTTTTCTCCACAAACAGGCCATCCCAGGAACATAAATGAGTGTTAAAGTCATGTTTTCAACAGTTCTCAGTTAATTTGATCAGGGACCTGTCAGAAAGCTAAAACACAGGAACATGAGTTTTGCAAAAAAAGCTGTTTTTCACAAACTGGCCATCCCAGGAATATGACCTGAGTGTTAAAGTCATCTTGGCAACAGTTCTCATCTTTTTTGATGAGGGCTCTGTCAGAAAGCAAAAATTGACAGGAACATGAGTTTTGCAAAGAAAGCTGTTTTCTCACAAACAGGCCATCCCAGGAACATAAAATGAGTGTTAAAGTCATGTTTTCAACAGTTCTCATCTTTTTTTGATGAGGGCTTTGTCAGAAAGCAAAAAATTGACAGGAACATGAGTTTTGCAAAAAAGCTGTTTTCACACACAGGCCATCCCAGGAACATAAAATGAGTGTTAAAGTCATGTTTTCCAACAGTTCTCTCTTTTTTTGATGAGGGCTCTTTCAGAAAGCAAAAAATTGACAGGAACATGAGTTTTGCAAAAAAGCTGTTTTTCACAAACAGGCCATCCCAGAAAATGAACTGAGTGTTAAAGTCATCTTGCAAAAGTTTCTCTTTTTTTTGATCAGGGGCTTTGTTCAGAAAGCAAAAATTGACAGGAACATGAGTTTTGAAAAGAAGCTGTTTTCTTACAAACTGGCCATCCCAGGAATATGAACTGAGTGTTAAAGTCATCTTGCAACAGTTCTCATCTTTTTGATGAGGGCTTTGTCAGAAAGCAAAAAATTGACAGGAACATGAGTTTTTGCAAAAAAGCTGTTTTCTCACAAACAGGCCATCCCAGGAACATAAAATGAGTGTTAAAGTCATGTTTTCAACAGTTCTCTTCTTTTTTTGATGAGGGCTCTTTCAGAAAGCAAAAAATTGACAGGAACATGAGTTTTGCAAAGAAAGCTGTTTTCTCTCACAACAGGCCATCCCAGGAAATAAAATGAGTGTTAAAGTCATGTTTTCAACAGTTCTCAGTTAATTTTGATCAGGGACCTGTAAGTAAGCTAAAACAACAGGAACATGAGTTTTGCAAAAAAGCTTTTTCTCTCAAACAGGCCATCCCAGGAACATAAAATGAGTGTTAAAGTCATGTTTTCAACAGTTCTCATCTTTTTTGATGAGGGCTCTTTCAGAAAGCAAAAAATTGACAGGAACATGAGTTTTGCAAAGAAAGCTGTTTTCTCTCACAAACAGGCCATCCCAGGAACATAAAATGAGTGTTAAAGTCATGTTTTCAACAGTTCTCAGTTAATTTGATCAGGGACCTGTCAGTAAGCTAAAAACAACAGGAACATGAGTTTTGCAAAAAAGCTGTTTTCTCACAAACTGGCCATCCCAGGAATATGACCTGAGTGTTAAAGTCATCTTGGCAACAGTTCTCATCTTTTTTGATGAGGGCTCTGTCAGAAAGCAAAAAATTGACAGGAACATGAGTTTTGCAAAAAAGCTGTTTTCTCACACAACAGGCCATCCCAGGATATAAACTGAGTGTTAAAGTCATGTTTTCAAAAGTTCTCAGTTAATTTGATCAGGGACCTGTAAGTAAGCTAAAAACAAACAGGAACATGAGTTTTGCAAAAAAGCTTTTTTCAACAAACTGGCCATCCCAGGAATATGACCTGAGTGTTAAAGTCATCTTGGCAACAGTTCTCATTCTATTTTGATGAGGGCTCTGTCAGAAAGCAAAAAATTGACAGGAACATGAGTTTTGCAAAGAAAATGTTTTTAACAAACTGGCCATCCCAGGAATATGACCTGAGTGTTAAAGTCATCTTGGCAACAGTTCTCATCTTTTTTGATGAGGGCTCTTTCAGAAAGCAAAAAATTGACAGGAACATGAGTTTTTCAAAGAAAGCTGTTTTCTCACAAACAGGCCATCCCAGGAACATAAAATGAGTGTTAAAGTCATGTTTTCAACAGTTCTCAGTTAATTTGATCAGGGACCTGTAAGTATGCTAAAACAACAGGAACATGAGTTTTGCAAAAAAAGCTGTTTATAACAAAGGCCATCCCAGGAATATGACCTGAGTGTTAAAGTCATCTTGGAACAGTTCTCATCTTTTTTGATGAGAGGCTCTGTCAGAAAGCAAAAAATTGACAGGAACATGAGTTTTGCAAAGAAAGCTGTTTTCTCACTAACAGGCCATCCCAGGAATAAAATGAGTGTTAAAGTCATGTTTTCAACAGTTCTCATCTTTTTTGATGAGGGCTTTGTCAGAAAGCAAAAAATTGACAGGAACATGAATTTTGCAAAAAAGCTGTTTTCTCTCACTTACAGGCTATCCCAGGAACATAAAATGAGTGTTAAAGTCATGTTTTCAAACAGTTCTCTTCTTTTTTGATGAGGGCTCTTTCAGAAAGCAAAAAATTGACAGGAACATGAGTTTTGCAAAGAAAGCTGTTTTCTCACAAACAGGCCATCCCAGGAACATAAAATGAGTGTTAAAGTCATGTTTTCAACAGTTCTCAGTTAATTTGATCAGGGACCTGTAAGTAAGCTAAAAACAAACAGGAACATGAGTTTTGCAAAAAAAGCTGTTTTGCAACAAACTGGCCATCCCAGGAATATGACCTAAGTGTTAAAGTCATCTTGGCAATAGTTCTCATCTATTTTGATGAGAGGCTCTGTCAGAAAGCAAAAAATTGACAGGAACATGAGTTTTGCAAAGAAAGATGTTTTTTAACAAACTGGCCATCCCAGGAATATGACCTGAGTGTTAAAGTCATCTTGGCAACAGTTCTCATCTTTTTTAATGAGGGCTCTTTCAGAAAGCAAAAAATTGACAGGAACATGAGTTTTTCAAAGAAAGCTGTTTTCTCACAAACAGGCCATCCCAGGAACATAAAATGAGTGTTAAAGTCATGTTTTCAACAGTTCTCAGTTAATTTGATCAGGGACCTGTAAGTATGCTAAAACAAACAGGAACATGAGTTTTGCAAAAAAGCTGTTTTTAACAAACAATGGCCATCCCAGGAATATGACCTAAGTGTTAAAGTCATCTTGGCAACAGTTCTCATCTTTTTTGATGAGAGCTCTGTCAGAAAGCAAAAAATTGACAGGAACATGAGTTTTGCAAAGAAAGCTGTATTCTTACAATCAGCCATCCCAGGAGCATAAAATGAGTGTTAAAGTCACGTTTTCAAAAGTTCTCATCTTTTTGATGAGGGCACTGTCAAAAGCAAAAAATTGACAGGACATGAGATTTGCAAAGAAAGCTGTTTTCTCACTACAACAGGCTATCCCAGGAACATAAAATGAGTGTTAAAGTCATGTTTTCAACAGTTCTCATCTTTTTGATGAGGGCTCTTTCAGAAAGCAAAAATTGACAGGAACATGAGTTTTGCAAAGAAAGCTGTTTTCTCACAAGAGGCCATCCCAGGAACATAAATGAGTGTTAAAGTCATGTTTTCAACAGTTCTCAGTTATTTGATCCAGGGACCTGTTAGAAAAGCTATAAACTTACAGGAACATGAGTTTTGCAAAAAAGCTAGTTTGTCACAAACAGGCCATCCCAGAAAATGATCTGAGTGTTAAAGTCATCTTGGAAAAAGTTTTCTTTTTTTTATTAGGGCTTTGTGTCAGAATGCAAAAAATTGACAGAACATGAGTTTTGAAAAGAAAGCTCTTTTCTTACAACTGGCCATCCCAGGAATATGAACTGAGTGTTAAAGTCACCTTGCAAACAGTTCTCATCTTTTTTGATGAGGGCTTTGTCAGAAAGCAAAAATTGACAGGAACATGAGTTTTGCAAAAAAAGCTGTTTTCTCACACAAAGGCTATCCCAGGAACATAAAATGAGTGTTAAAGTCATGTTTTCAACAGTTCTCTTCTTTTTGATGAGGGCTCTTTCAGAAAGCAAAAAATTGACAGGAACATGAGTTTTGCAAAGAAAGCTGTTTTCTCACAAACAGGCCATCCCAGGAACATAAAATGAGTGTTAAAGTCATGTTTTCAACAGTTCTCAGTTAATTTGATCCAGGGACCTGTAGAAAGCTATAAACTTACAGGAACATGAGTTTTGCAAAAAAGCTAGTTTGTCACAAACAGGCCATCCCAAGAAATGATCTGAGTGTTAAAGTCATCTTGGAAAAAGTTTTCTTTTTTTTATTAGGGCTTTGTGTCAGAATGCAAAAAATTGACAGAAACATGAGTTTTGAAAAGAAAGCTCTTTTCTTACAAACTGGCCATCCCAGGAATATGAACTGAGTGTTAAAGTCACCTTGCAAACAGTTCTCATCTTTTTTGATGAGGGCTTTGTCAGAAAGCAAAAAATTGACAGGAACATGAGTTTTGCAAAAAAAGCTGTTTTCTCACTTACAGGCTATCCCAGGAACATAAAATGAGTGTTAAAGTCATGTTTTTCAACAGTTCTCTTCTTTTTTGATGAGGGCTCTTTCAGAAAGCAAAAAATTGACAGGAACATGAGTTTTGCAAAGAAAGCTGTTTTCTCACAACAGGCCATCCCAGGAACATAAAATGAGTGTTAAAGTCATGTTTTCAACAGTTCTCATCGTTAATTTGATCAGGGACCTGTAAGTAAGCTAAAACAAACAGAACATGAGTTTTGCAAAAAAGCTGTTTTATAACAAACTGGCCATCCCAGGAATATGACCTGAGTGTTAAAGTCATCTTGGCAACAGTTCTCATCTTTTTGATGAGAGGCTCTGTCAGAAAGCAAAAAATTGACAGGAACATGAGTTTTGCAAAGAAAGCTGTATTCTTACAATCAAGCCATCCCAGGAGCATAAAATGAGTGTTAAAGTCACGTTTTCAAAAGTTCTCATCTTTTTTGATGAGGGCTCTGTCAGAAAGCAAAAATTGACAGGAACATGAGATTTTGCAAAGAAAGCTGTTTTCTCACTAACAGGCTATCCCAGGAACATAAAATGAGTGCTAAAGTCATGTTTTCAACAGTTCTCTCTTTTTTGATGAGGGCTCTTTCAGAAAGCAAAAAATTGACAGGAACATGAGTTTTGCAAAAAAAGCTGTTTTCTCACAAAGAGGCCATCCCAGGAACATAAAATGAGTGTTAAAGTCATGTTTTCAACAGTTCTCATCTTTTGATGAGGGCTCTTTCAGAAAGCAAAAATTGACAGGAACATGAGTTTTTGCAAAGAAAGCTGTTTTCTCACACAGGCCATCCCAGGAACATAAAATGAGTGTTAAAGTCATGTTTTCAACAGTTCTCAGTAATTTGATCAGGGACCTGTAAGTATGCTAAAACAAACAGGAACATGAGTTTTGCAAAAAAAGCTGTTTATAACAAACTGGCCATCCCAGGAATATGACCTGAGTGTTAAAGTCATCTTGGCAACAGTTCTCATCTTTTTTGATGAGGGCTCTGTCAGAAAGCAAAAAATTGACAGGAACATGAGTTTTGCAAAAAAGCTGTTTTCTCACAAACAGGCCATCCCAGGAACATAAATGAGTGTTAAAGTCATGTTTTCAACAGTTCTCATTCTTTTTGATCCAGGGACCTGTTAGAAAGCTAAAACTTACAGGAACATGAGTTTTGCAAAAAAGCTGTTTTCTCACAAACAGGCCATCCCAGAAAATGATCTGAGTGTTAAAGTCATCTTGGAAAAGTTTCTTTTTTTTTATGAGCTTTGTGTCAGAATGCAAAAAATTGACAGAAACATGAGTTTTGAAAAGAAAGCTGTTTTCTTACAAACTGGCCATCCCAGGAATATGAACTGAGTGTTAAAGTCACCTTGCAAACAGTTCTCATCTTTTTGATGAGGGCTTTGTCAGAAAGCAAAAAATTGACAGGAACATGAATTTTGCAAAAAAGCTGTTTTCTCACTTACACGGCTATCCCAGGAACATAAAATGAGTGTTAAAGTCATGTTTTCAACAGTTCTCTTCTTTTTGATGAGGGCTCTTTCAGAAAGCAAAAAATTGACAGGAACATGTTTTTGCAAAGAAAGCTGTTTCTCACACACAGCCATCCCAGGAATATGAACTGAGTGTTAAAGTCATGTTTTCAAAAGTTCTCAGTAATTTGATCAGGGACCTGTAAGTAAGCTAAAACAAACAGGAACATGAGTTTTGCAAAAAAGCTGTTTTCTCACAAACAGGCCATCCCAGGAACATAAAATGAGTGTTAAAGTCATTTTCAACAGTTCTCTTCTTTTTTGATGAGGGCTCTTTCAGAAAGCAAAAATTGACAGGAACATGAGTTTTGCAAAGAAAGCTGTTTTCTCACAAACAGGCCATCCCAGGAACATAAAATGAGTGTTAAAGTCATGTTTTCAACAGTTCTCAGTTCTATTTGATATCAGGGACCTGTAAGTAAGCTAAAAACAACAGGAACATGAGTTTTGCAAAAAAGCTGTTTTATAACAAACTGGCCATCCCAGGAATATGACCTGAGTGTTAAAGTCATCTTGGCAACAGTTCTCATCTTTTTTGATGAGGGCTCTTCAGAAAGCAAAAATTGACAGGAACATGAGTTTTGCAAAGAAAGCTGTTTTCTCACAACAGGCCATCCCAGGAATATGAACTGAGTGTTAAAGTCATGTTTTCAAAAGTTCTCAGTTAATTTGATCAGGGACCTGTAAGTAAGCTAAAAACAACACAGGAACATGAGTTTTGCAAAAAAGCTGTTTTCCACAAACTGGCCATCCCAGGAATATGACCTGAGTGTTAAAGTCATCTTGGCAACAGTTCTCATCTTTTTGATGAGGGCTCTGTCAGAAAGCAAAAAATTGACAGGAACATGAGTTTTGCAAAGAAAGCTGTTTTTTAACAAACTGGCCATCCCAGGAATATGACCTGAGTGTTAAAGTCATCTTGCAACAGTTCTCATCTTTTTTGATGAGGGCTCTTTCAGAAAGCAAAAATTGACAGGAACATGAGTTTTGCAAAGAAAGCTGTTTTCTCACAAACAGGCCATCCCAGGAACATAAAATGAGTGTTAAAGTCATGTTTTCAACAGTTCTCAGTTAATTTGATCAGGGACCTGTAAGTAAGCTAAAAACAAACAGGAACATGAGTTTTGCAAAAAAAGCTGTTTTATAACAAACTGGCCATCCCAGGAATATGACCTAAGTGTTAAAGTCATCTTGGCAACAGTTCTCATCTTTTTTGATGAGAGGCTCTGTCAGAAAGCAAAAAATTGACAGGAACATGAGTTTTGCAAAGAAAGCTGTTCTTACAATCAAGCCATCCCAGGAACATAAAATGAGTGTTAAAGTCACGTTTTCAAAGTTCTCATCTTTTTTGATGAGGGCTCTGTCAGAAAGCAAAAAATTGACAGGAACATGAGTTTTGCAAAGAAAGCTGTTTTCTCACTAACAGGCTATCCCAGGAACATAAAATGAGTGTTAAAGTCATGTTTTCAACAGTTCTCTTCTTTTTTGATGAGGGCTCTTTCAGAAAGCAAAAAATTGACAGGAACATGAGTTTTGCAAAAAAAGCTGTTTTCTCACAAAAGGCCATCCCAGGAACATAAAATGAGTGTTAAAGTCATGTTTTCAACAGTTCTCATCTTTTTGATGAGGGCTCTTTCAGAAAGCAAAAAATTGACAGGAACATGAGTTTTGCAAAGAAAGCTGTTTTCTCACAAACAGGCCATCCCAGGAACATAAAATGAGTGTTAAAGTCATGTTTTCAACAGTTCTCAGTTTTTTGATGAGGGCTCTGTCAGAAAGCAAAAAATTGACAGGAACATGAGTTTTGCAAAAAAAGCTGTTTTCTCACAAACAGGCCATCCCAGGAACATAAAATGAGTGTTAAAGTCATGTTTTCAACAGTTCTCAGTTAATTTGATCCAGGGACCTGTTAGAAAGCTATAAACTTACAGGAACATGAGTTTTGCAAAAAAGCTAGTTTGTCACAAACAGGCCATCCCGAAAATGATCTGAGTGTTAAAGTCATCTTGGAAAAAGTTTCTTTTTTTTTATTAGGGCTTGTGTCAGAATGCAAAAAATTGACAGGAAACATGAGTTTTGAAAAGAAAGCTCTTTCTACAAACTGGCCATCCCAGGAATATGAACTGAGTGTTAAAGTCACCTTGCAAACAGTTCTCATCTTTTTTGATGAGGGCTTTGTCAGAAAGCAAAAAATTGACAGGAACATGAATTTTGCAAAAAAAGCTGTTTTCTCACTTACAGGCTATCCCAGGAACATAAAATGAGTGTTAAAGTCATGTTTTCAACAGTTCTCTTCTTTTTTGATGAGGGCTCTTTCAGAAAGCAAAAAATTGACAGGAACATGAGTTTTGCAAAGAAAGCTGTTTTCTCACAAAGGGCCATCCCAGGAACATAAAATGAGTGTTAAAGTCATGTTTTCAACAGTTCTCAGTTAATTTGATCAGGGACCTGTAAGTAAGCTAAAAACAAACAGGAACATGAGTTATGCAAAAAAAGCTGTTTTATAACAAACTGGCCATCCCAGGAATATGACCTGAGTGTGAAAGTCATCTTGGCAACAGTTCTCATCTTTTTTGATGAGAGGCTCTGTCAGAAAGCAAAAAATTGACAGGAACATGAGTTTTGCAAAGAAAGCTGTATTCTTACAATCAAGCCATCCCAGGAGCATAAAATGAGTGTTAAAGTCACGTTTTCAAAAGTTCTCATCTTTTTTGATGAGGGCTCTGTCAGAAAGCAAAAAATTGACAGGAACATGAGTTTTGCAAAGAAAGCTGTTTTCTCACTAACAGGCTATCCCAGGAACATAAATGAGTGCTAAAGTCATGTTTTCAACAGTTCTCTTCTTTTTGATGAGGGCTCTTTCAGAAAGCAAAAAATTGACAGGAACATGAGTTTTGCAAAAAAAGCTGTATTCTCACAAAGAGGCCATCCCAGGAACATAAATGAGTGTTAAAGTCATGTTTTCAACAGTTCTCATCTTTTGATGAGGGCTCTTTCAGAAAGCAAAAAATTGACAGGAACATGAGTTTTGCAAAGAAAGCTGTTTTCTCACAAACAGGCCATCCCAGGAACATAAAATGAGTGTTAAAGTCATGTTTTCAACAGTTCTCAGTTAATTTGATCAGGGACCTGTAAGTATGCTAAAAACAAACAGGAACATGAGTTTTGCAAAAAAAGCTGTTTTATAACAAACTGGCCATCCCAGGAATATGACCTGAGTGTTAAAGTCATCTTGGCAACAGTTCTCATCTTTTTTGATCAGGGCTCTGTCAGAAAGCAAAAAATTGACAGGAACATGAGTTTTGCAAAAAAGCTGTTTCTCACAAACAGGCCATCCCAGGAACATAAAATGTTGTTAAAGTCATGTTTTTCAACAGTTCTCATTCATTTGATCCAGGGACCTGTTAGAAAGCTATAAACTTACAGGAACATGAGTTTTGCAAAAAAGCTAGTTTGTCACAAACAGGCCATCCCAGGAAAATGATCTGAGTGTTAAAGTCATCTTGGAAAAAGTTTTCTTTTTTTTTATTAGGGCTTTGTGTCAGAATGCAAAAAATTGACAGAAACATGAGTTTTGAAAAGAAAGCTCTTTTCTACAAACTGGCCATCCCAGGAATATGAACTGAGTGTTAAAGTCACCTTGCAAACAGTTCTCATCTTTTTTGATGAGGGCTTGTCAGAAAGCAAAAAATTGACAGGAACATGAATTTTGCAAAAAAAGCTGTTTTCTCACTTACAGGCTATCCCAGGAACATAAAATGAGTGTTAAAGTCATGTTTTCAACAGTTCTCTTCTTTTTGATGAGGGCTCTTTCAGAAAGCAAAAAATTGACAGGAACATGAGTTTTGCAAAGAAAGCTGTTTTCTCACAAACAGGCCATCCCAGGAATATGAAATGAGTGTTAAAGTCATGTTTTCAACAGTTCTCAGTTAATTTGATCAGGGCCTGTAAGAAAGCTAAAAACAAACAGGAACATGAGTTTTGCAAAAGAAAGCTGTTTTCTCACAACAGGCCATCCCAGGAACATAAAATGAGTGTTAAAGTCATGTTTTCAACAGTTTCTTCTTTTTTGATGAGGGCTCTTTCAGAAAGCAAAAAATGACAGGAACATGAGTTTTGCAAAGAAAGCTGTTTTCTCACAAACAGGCCATCCCAGGAACATAAAATGAGTGTTAAAGTCATGTTTTCAACAGTTCTCAGTTAATTTGATCAGGACCTGTAAGTAAGCTAAAAACAAACAGGAACATGAGTTTTGCAAAAAAAGCTGTTTTCTAACAAACTGGCCATCCCAGGAATATGACCTGAGTGTTAAAGTCATCTGGCAACAGTTCTCATCTTTTTTGATGAGGGCTCTGTCAGAAAGCAAAAAATTGACAGGAACATGAGTTTTGCAAAGAAAGCTGTTTTCTCACAAACAGGCCATCCCAGGAATATAAAATGAGTGTTAAAGTCATGTTTTCAAAAGTTCTCAGTTTTTTGATCAGGGACCTGTAAGTAAGCTAAAAACAAACAGGAACATGAGTTTTGCAAAAAAAGCTGTTTTCAACAAACGGCCATCCCAGGAATATGACCTGAGTGTTAAAGTCATCTTGGCAACAGTTCTCATCTATTTTGATGAGGGCTCTGTCAGAAAGCAAAAAATTGACAGGAACATGAGTTTTGCAAAGAAAGCTGTTTTTTCACAAACTGGCCATCCCAGGAATATGACCTGAGTGTTAAAGTCATCTTTTCAACAGTTCTCATCTTTTTTGATGAGGGCTCTTTCAGAAAGCAAAAAATTGACAGGAACATGAGTTTTGCAAAGAAAGCTGTTTTCTCACAACAGGCCATCCCAGGAACATAAAATGAGTGTTAAAGTCATGTTTTCAACAGTTCTCAGTTAATTTGATCAGGGACCTGTAAGAAAGCAAAAAACAAACAGGAACATGAGTTTTGCAAAAAAAGCTGTTTTCTAACAAACTGGCCATCCCAGGAATATGACCTGAGTGTTAAAGTCATCTTGGCAACAGTTTCATCTTTTTTGATGAGGCTCTGTCAGAAAGCAAAAAATTGACAGGAACATGAGTTTTGCAAAGAAAGCTGTTTTTACAACAAGCCATCCCAGGAACATAAAATGAGTGTTAAAGTCATGTTTTCAAAAGTTCTCATCTTTTTGATGAGGGCTCTGTCAGAAAGCAAAAAATTGACAGGAACATGAGTTTTGCAAAGAAAGCTGTTTCTCAACAAACAGGCCATCCCAGGAACATAAAAGAGTGTTAAAGTCATGTTCAACAGTTCTCTTCTTTTTTGATGAGGGCCTTTCAGAAAGCAAAAAATTGACAGGAACATGAGTTTTGCAAAAAAAGCTGTTTCTCACAAACAGGCCATCCCAGGAACATAAAATGAGTGTTAAAGTCATGTTTTCAACAGTTCTCATCTTTTTGATGAGGGCTCTTTCAGAAAGCAAAAAATTGACAGGAACATGAGTTTTGCAAAGAAAGCTGTTTTCTCACAAACAGGCCATCCCAGGAACATAAAATGAGTGTTAAAGTCATGTTTTCAACAGTTCTCAGTTTTTGATGAGGGCCTGTCAGAAAGCAAAAAATTGACAGGAACATGAGTTTTGCAAAAAAGCTGTTTCTCACAAACAGGCCATCCCAGGAACATAAAATGAGTGTTAAAGTCATGTTTTCAACAGTTCTCAGTTAATTTGATGAGGGACCTGTAGAAAGCTATAAACTTACAGGAACATGAGTTTTGCAAAAAAAGCTAGTTGTCACAAACAGGCCATCCCAGGAAAATGATCTGAGTGTTAAAGTCATCTTGGAAAAAGTTCTCTTTTTTTTGATTAGGGCTTGTGTCAGAAAGCAAAAAATTGACAGGAACATGAGTTTTGAAAAGAAAGCTGTTTTCTTACAAAACTGGCCATCCCAGGAATATGAACTGAGTGTTAAAGTCACTTTCAAACAGTTCTCATCTTTTTTGATGAGGGCTTTGTCAGAAAGCAAAAAATTGACAGGAACATGAATTTTGCAAAAAAAGCTGTTTTCTCACAAACAGGCCATCCCAGGAACATAAAATGAGTGTTAAAGTCATGTTTTCAACAGTTCTCTTCTTTTTGATGAGGGCTCTTTCAGAAAGCAAAAAATTGACAGGAACATGAGTTTTGCAAAGAAAGCTGTTTTCTCACAAACAGGCCATCCCAGGAACATAAAATGAGTGTTAAAGTCATGTTTTCAACAGTTCTCAGTTAATTTGATCCAGGGACCTGTTAGAAAGCTATAAACTTACAGGAACATGAGTTTTGCAAAAAAAGCTAGTTTGTCACAAACAGGCCATCCCAAGAAAATGATCTGAGTGTTAAAGTCATCTTGGAAAAAGTTTTCTTTTTTTTTATTAGGGCTTTGTGTCAGAAAGCAAAAAATTGACAGAAACATGAGTTTTGAAAAGAAAGCTCTTTTCTTACAAACTGGCCATCCCAGGAATATGAACTGAGTGTTAAAGTCACCTTGCAAACAGTTCTCATCTTTTTTGATGAGGGCTTTGTCAGAAAGCAAAAAATTGACAGGAACATGAATTTTGCAAAAAAAGCTGTTTTCTCACTTACAGGCTATCCCAGGAACATAAAATGAGTGTTAAAGTCATGTTTTCAACAGTTCTCTTCTTTTTTGATGAGGGCTCTTTCAGAAAGCAAAAAATTGACAGGAACATGAGTTTTGCAAAGAAAGCTGTTTTCTCACAAACAGGCCATCCCAGGAACATAAAATGAGTGTTAAAAGTCGTTTTCAACAGTTCTCAGTAATTTGATCAGGGACCTGTAAGTAAGCTAAAAAAAAACAGGAACATGAGTTTTGCAAAAAAAGCTGTTTATAACAAACTGGCCATCCCAGGAATATGACCTGAGTGTTAAAGTCATCTTGGCAACAGTTCTCATCTTTTTGATGAGAGGCTCTGTCAGAAAGCAAAAAATTGACAGGAACATGAGTTTTGCAAAGAAAGCTGTTTTCTTACAAACAGCCATCCCAGGAGCATAAAATGAGTGTTAAAGTCACGTTTTCAACAGTTCTCATTTTTTTGATGAGGGCTCTGTCAGAAAGCAAAAAATTGACAGGAACATGAGTTTTGCAAAAAAGCTGTTTTCTCACAAACAGCCTATCCCAGGAACATAAAATGAGTGTTAAAGTCATGTTTTCAACAGTTCTCTTCTTTTTTGATGAGGGCTCTTTCAGAAAGCAAAAAATTGACAGGAACATGAGTTTTGCAAAAAAAGCTGTATTCTCACAAAGAGGCCATCCCAGGAACATAAAATGAGTGTTAAAGTCATGTTTTCAACAGTTCTCATCTTTTTGATGAGGGCTCTTTCAGAAAGCAAAAAATTGACAGGAACATGAGTTTTGCAAAGAAAGCTGTTTTCTCACAAACAGGCCATCCCAGGAATATGACCTGAGTGTTAAAGTCATCTTGGCAACAGTTCTCATCTTTTTTGATCAGGGCTCTGTCAGAAAGCAAAAAATTGACAGGAACATGAGTTTTGCAAAAAAAGCTGTTTTCTCACAAACAGGCCATCCCAGGAACATAAAATGTGTGTTAAAGTCATGTTTTCAACAGTTCTCATCATTTGATCAGGGACCTGTTAGAAAGCTAAAACTTACAGGAACATGAGTTTTGCAAAAAAAGCTGTTTGTCACAAACAGGCCATCCCAAGAAAATGATCTGAGTGTTAAAGTCATCTTGGAAAAAGTTTTTTTTTTTTTATTAGGGCTTTGTGTCAGAATGCAAAAAATTGACAGAAAACATGAGTTTTGAAAAGAAAGCTCTTTTCTTACAAAACTGGCCATCCCAGGAATATGAATGAGTGTTAAAGTCACCTTGCAAACAGTTCTCATCTTTTTTGATGAGGGCTTTGTCAGAAAGCAAAAAATTGACAGGAACATGAGTTTTGCAAAAAAAGCTGTTTTCTCACTTACAGGCATCCCAGGAACATAAAATGAGTGTTAAAGTCATGTTTTCAACAGTTCTCTTCTTTTTTGATGAGGGCTCTTTCAGAAAGCAAAAAATTGACAGGAACATGAGTTTTGCAAAGAAAGCTGTTTCTCACAAACAGGCCATCCCAGGAACATAAAATGAGTGTTAAAGTCATGTTTTCAACAGTTCTCAGTTAATTTGATCAGGGACCTGTAAGTAAGCTAAAAACAAACAGGAACATGAGTTTTGCAAAAAAAGCTGTTTTCTAACAAACTGGCCATCCCAGGAATATGACCTGAGTGTTAAAGTCATCTTGGCAACAGTTCTCATCTTTTTTGATGAGAGGGCTCTGTCAGAAAGCAAAAAATTGACAGGAACATGAGTTTTGCAAAGAAAGCTGTTTTCTACAAACAGGCCATCCCAGGAACATAAAATGAGTGTTAAAGTCACGTTTTCAAAAGTTCTCATCTTTTTGATGAGGGCTCTGTCAGAAAGCAAAAAATTGACAGGAACATGAGTTTTGCAAAGAAAGCTGTTTTCTCACTACAGGCTATCCCAGGAACATAAAATGAGTGTTAAAGTCATGTTTTCAACAGTTCTCTTCTTTTTTGATGAGGGCTCTTTCAGAAAGCAAAAAATTGACAGGAACATGAGTTTTGCAAAAAAGCTGTTTTCTCACAAAACAGGCCATCCCAGGAACATAAAATGAGTGTTAAAGTCATGTTTTCAACAGTTCTCATCTTTGATGAGGGCTCTTTCAGAAAGCAAAAAATTGACAGGAACATGAGTTTTGCAAAAGAAAGCTGTTTTCTCACAAACAGGCCATCCCAGGAACATAAAATGAGTGTTAAAGTCATGTTTTCAACAGTTCTCAGTTAATTTGATCAGGGACCTGTAAGAAAGCTAAAAACAAACAGGAACATGAGTTTTGCAAAAAAAGCTGTTTTCTAACAAACTGGCCATCCCAGGAATATGACCTGAGTGTTAAAGTCATCTTGGCAACAGTTCTCATCTTTTTTGATGAGGGCTCTGTCAGAAAGCAAAAATTGACAGGAACATGAGTTTTGCAAAGAAAGCTGTTTTCTCACAAACAGGCCATCCCAGGAACATAAAATGAGTGTTAAAGTCATGTTTTCAACAGTTCTCAGTTAATTTGATCAGGGACCTGTAAGAAAGCTAAAAACAACAGGAACATGAGTTTTGCAAAAAAAGCTGTTTTCTCACAAAAGGCCATCCCAGGAACATGAACTGAGTGTTAAAGTCATCTTGGCAACAGTTCTCATCTTTTTTGATGAGGGCTCTGTCAGAAAGCAAAAAATTGACAGGAACATGAGTTTTGCAAAGAAAGCTGTTTTCTCACAAACAGGCCATCCCAGGAACATAAAATGAGTGTTAAAGTCACGTTTTCAAAAGTTCTCATCTTTTTTGATGAGGGCTCTGTCAGAAAGCAAAAAATTGACAGGAACATGAGTTTTGCAAAGAAAGCTGTTTTCTCACTAACAGGCTATCCCAGGAACATAAAATGAGTGCTAAAGTCATGTTTTCAACAGTTCTCTTCTTTTTTGATGAGGGCTCTTTCAGAAAGCAAAAAATTGACAGGAACATGAGTTTTGCAAAGAAAGCTGTTTTCTCACAAACAGGCCATCCCAGGAACATAAAATGAGTGTTAAAGTCATGTTTTCAACAGTTCTCATCTTTTTGATGAGGGCTCTTTCAGAAAGCAAAAATTGACAGGAACATGAGTTTTGCAAAGAAAGCTGTTTTCTCACAAACAGGCCATCCCAGGAACATAAAATGAGTGTTAAAGTCATGTTTTCAACAGTTCTCAGTTAATTTGATCAGGGACCTGTAAGTAAGCTAAAAACAAACAGGAACATGAGTTTTGCAAAAAAAGCTGTTTTTATAACAAACTGGCCATCCCAGGAATATGACCTGAGTGTTAAAGTCATCTTGGCAACAGTTCTCATCTTTTTGATGAGGGCTCTGTCAGAAAGCAAAAAATTGACAGGAACATGAGTTTTGCAAAAAAAGCTGTTTTCTCACAAACAGGCCATCCCAGGAACATAAAATGAGTGTTAAAGTCATGTTTTCAACAGTTCTCAATTCATTTGATCCAGGGACCTGTTAGAAAGCTAAAAACTTACAGGAACATGAGTTTTGCAAAAAAGCTGTTTGTCACAAACAGGCCATCCCAAGAAAATGATCTGAGTGTTAAAGTCATCTTGGAAAAAGTTTTCTTTTTTTTATTAGGGCTTGTGTCAGAATGCAAAAAATTGACAGAACATGAGTTTTGAAAAGAAAGCTCTTTTCTTACAAACTGGCCATCCCAGGAATATGAACTGAGTGTTAAAGTCACCTTGCAAACAGTTCTCATCTTTTTTGATGAGGGCTTGTCAGAAAGCAAAAAATTGACAGGAACATGAGTTTTGCAAAAAAAGCTGTTTTCTCACTACAGGCTATCCCAGGAACATAAAATGAGTGTTAAAGTCATGTTTTCAACAGTTCTCTTCTTTTTTGATGAGGGCTCTTTCAGAAAGCAAAAAATTGACAGGAACATGAGTTTTGCAAAGAAAGCTGTTTTCTCACAAACAGGCCATCCCAGGAACATAAAATGAGTGTTAAAGTCATGTTTTCAACAGTTCTCAGTTAATTTGATCAGGGACCTGTAAGTAAGCTAAAAACAAACAGGAACATGAGTTTTGCAAAAAAAGCTGTTTTATAACAAACTGGCCATCCCAGGAATATGACCTGAGTGTTAAAGTCATCTTGGCAACAGTTCTCATCTTTTTTGATGAGAGGTTCTGTCAGAAAGCAAAAAATTGACAGGAACATGAGTTTTGCAAAGAAAGCTTTCTCACACAAGGCCATCCCAGGAATATGAACTGAGTGTTAAAGTCATGTTTTCAAAAGTTTCTCAGTTAATTTGATCAGGGACCTGTAAGAAAGCTAAAAACAAACAGGAACATGAGTTTGCAAAAAAAGCTGTTTTTTCAACAAACTGGCCATCCCAGGAATATGACCTGAGTGTTAAAGTCATCTTGGCAACAGTTCTCATCTATTTTGATGAGAGGCTCTGTCAGAAAGCAAAAAATTGACAGGAACATGAGTTTTGCAAAGAAAGATGTTTTTTAACAAACTGGCCATCCCAGGAATATGACCTAAGTGTTAAAGTCATGTTTTCAACAGTTCTCATCTTTTTTGATGAGGGCTCTTTCAGAAAGCAAAAAATTGACAGGAACATGAGTTTTGCAAAGAAAGCTGTTTTCTCACAAACAGGCCATCCCAGGAACATAAAATGAGTGTTAAAGTCATGTTTTCAACAGTTCTCAGTTAATTTGATCAGGGACCTGTAAGTATGCTAAAAACAAACAGGAACATGAGTTTTGCAAAAAAAGCTGTTTTATAACAAACTGGCCATCCCAGGAATATGACCTAAGTGTTAAAGTCATCTTGGCAACAGTTCTCATCTTTTTTGATGAGAGGCTCTGTCAGAAAGCAAAAAATTGACAGGAACATGAGTTTTGCAAAGAAAGCTGTTTTCTCACTAACAGGCTATCCCAGGAACATAAAATGAGTGCTAAAGTCATGTTTTCAACAGTTCTCATCTTTTTTGATGAGGGCTTTGTCAGAAAGCAAAAAATTGACAGGAACATGAATTTTGCCAAAAAAGCTGTTTTCTCACTACAGGCTATCCCAGGAACATAAAATGAGTGTTAAAGTCATGTTTTCAACAGTTCTCTTCTTTTTTGATGAGGGCTCTTTCAGAAAGCAAAAAATTGACAGGAACATGAGTTTTGCAAAGAAAGCTGTTTTCTCACAAACAGGCCATCCCAGGAACATAAAATGAGTGTTAAAGTCATGTTTTCAACAGTTCTCAGTTAATTTGATCAGGGACCTGTAAGTAAGCTAAAAACAAACAGGAACATGAGTTTTGCAAAAAAAGCTGTTTTGCAACAAACTGGCCATCCCAGGAATATGACCTGAGTGTTAAAGTCATCTTGGCAACAGTTCTCATCTATTTTGATGAGAGGCTCTGTCAGAAAGCAAAAAATTGACAGGAACATGAGTTTTGCAAAGAAAGATGTTTTTTAACAAACTGGCCATCCCAGGAATATGACCTGAGTGTTAAAGTCATCTTGGCAACAGTTCTCATCTTTTTTGATGAGGGCTCTTTCAGAAAGCAAAAAATTGACAGGAACATGAGTTTTGCAAAGAAAGCTGTTTTCTCACAAACAGGCCATCCCAGGAACATAAAATGAGTGTTAAAGTCATGTTTCAACAGTTCTCAGTTAATTTGATCAGGACCTGTAAGAAAGCTAAAAACAACAGGAACATGAGTTTTGCAAAAAAAGCTGTTTTATAACAAACTGGCCATCCCAGGAATATGACCTGAGTGTTAAAGTCATCTTGCAACAGTTCTCATCTTTTTGATGAGAGGGCTCTGTCAGAAAGCAAAAAATTGACAGACAGGAACATGAGTTTTGCAAAGAAAGCTGTATTCTTACAAAAAGCCATCCCAGGAACATAAAATGAGTGTTAAAGTCACGTTTTCAAAGTTCTCATCTTTTTGATGAGGGCTCTGTCAGAAAGCAAAAAATTGACAGGAACATGAGTTTTGCAAAGAAAGCTGTTTTCTCAAACAGGCCATCCCAGGAACATAAAATGAGTGTTAAAGTCATGTTTTCAACAGTTCTCATCTTTTTTGATGAGGGCTTTCAGAAAGCAAAAATTGACAGGAACATGAGTTTTGCAAAGAAAGCTGTTTTCTCACAAACAGGCCATCCCAGGAACATAAAATGAGTGTTAAAGTCATGTTTTCAACAGTTCTCAGTTAATTTGATCCAGGGACCTGTTAGAAAGCAAAAACTTACAGGAACATGAGTTTTGCAAAAAAGCTAGTTTGTCACAAACAGGCCATCCCAGGAAAATGATCTGAGTGTTAAAGTCATCTTGGAAAAAGTTTCTTTTTTTATTAGGGCTTTGTGTCAGAATGCAAAAAATTGACAGAAACATGAGTTTTGAAAAGAAAGCTCTTTTCTTACAAACTGGCCATCCCAGGAATATGAACTGAGTGTTAAAGTCACCTTGCAAACAGTTCTCATCTTTTTGATGAGGGCTGTCAGAAAGCAAAAAATTGACAGGAACATGAATTTGCAAAAAAAGCTGTTTTCTCACTTACAGGCTATCCCAGGAACATAAAATGAGTGTTAAAGTCATGTTTTCAACAGTTCTCTTCTTTTTGATGAGGGCTCTTTCAGAAAGCAAAAAATTGACAGGAACATGAGTTTTGCAAAGAAAGCTGTTTTCTCACAAACAGGCCATCCCAGGAACATAAAATGAGTGTTAAAGTCATGTTTTCAACAGTTCTCAGTTAATTTGATCAGGGACCTGTTAGAAAGCTAAAACTTACAGGAACATGAGTTTTGCAAAAAAGCTAGTTTGTCACAAACAGGCCATCCCAAGAAAATGATCTGAGTGTTAAAGTCATCTTGGAAAAAGTTTTCTTTTTTTTTATTAGGGCTTTGTCAGAATGCAAAAAATTGACACAGAAACATGAGTTTTGAAAAGAAAGCTCTTTTACAAAACTGGCCATCCCAGGAATATGAACTGAGTGTTAAAGTCACCTTGCAAACAGTTCTCATCTTTTTTGATGAGGGCTTGTCAGAAAGCAAAAAATTGACAGGAACATGAGTTTTGCAAAAAAAGCTGTTTTCTCACTTACAGGCTATCCCAGGAACATAAATGAGTGTTAAAGTCATGTTTTCAACAGTTCTCTTCTTTTTTGATGAGGGCTCTTTCAGAAAGCAAAAAATTGACAGGAACATGAGTTTTGCAAAGAAAGCTGTTTCTCACAAACAGGCCATCCCAGGAACATAAAATGAGTGTTAAAGTCATGTTTTCAACAGTTCTCAGTTAATTTGATCAGGGACCTGTAAGTAAGCTAAAAACAACAGGAACATGAGTTTTGCAAAAAAAGCTGTTTTATAACAAACTGGCCATCCCAGGAATATGACCTGAGTGTTAAAGTCATCTTGGCAACAGTTCTCATCTTTTTTGATGAGGGCTCTGTCAGAAAGCAAAAAATTGACAGGAACATGAGTTTTGCAAAGAAAGCTGTTTCTTACAACAGGCCATCCCAGGAGCATAAAATGAGTGTTAAAGTCACGTTTTCAAAGTTCTCATCTTTTTGATGAGGGCTCTGTCAGAAAGCAAAAAATTGACAGGAACATGAGTTTGCAAAGAAAGCTGTTTTCTCAAAAGGCTATCCCAGGAACATAAAATGAGTGTTAAAGTCATGTTTTCAACAGTTCTCTTCTTTTTTGATGAGGGCTCTTCAGAAAGCAAAAAATTGACAGGAACATGAGTTTTGCAAAAAAAGCTGTTTTCTCACAAACAGGCCATCCCAGGAACATAAAATGAGTGTTAAAGTCATGTTTTCAACAGTTCTCATCTTTTTGATGAGGGCTCTTTCAGAAAGCAAAAAATTGACAGGAACATGAGTTTTGCAAAGAAAGCTGTTTTCTCACAAACAGGCCATCCCAGGAACATAAAATGAGTGTTAAAGTCATGTTTTCAACAGTTCTCAGTATTTGATCAGGACCTGTAAGAAAGCTAAAAAAAACAGGAACATGAGTTTTGCAAAAAAAGCTGTTTTATAAAAACTGGCCATCCCAGGAATATGACCTGAGTGTTAAAGTCATCTTGGCAACAGTTCTCATCTTTTTTGATGAGGGCTCTGTCAGAAAGCAAAAAATTGACAGGAACATGAGTTTTGCAAAAAAAGCTGTTTTCTCACAAACAGGCCATCCCAGGAACATAAAATGAGTGTTAAAGTCATGTTTTCAACAGTTCTCAGTTCATTTGATCAGGACCTGTTAGAAAGCTATAAACTTACAGGAACATGAGTTTTGCAAAAAAGCTAGTTTGTCACAAACAGGCCATCCCAGGAAAATGATCTGTGTTAAAGTCATCTTGGAAAAAGTTTTCTTTTTTTTGATAGGGCTTTGTCAGAATGCAAAAAATTGACAGAAACATGAGTTTTGAAAAGAAAGCTGTTTCTACAAACTGGCCATCCCAGGAATATGAACTGAGTGTTAAAGTCACCTTGCAAACAGTTCTCATCTTTTTTGATGAGGGCTTGTCAGAAAGCAAAAAATTGACAGGAACATGAATTTTGCAAAAAAAGCTGTTTTCTCACTACAGGCTATCCCAGGAACATAAAATGAGTGTTAAAGTCATGTTTTCAACAGTTCTCTCTTTTTTGATGAGGGCTCTTTCAGAAAGCAAAAAATTGACAGGAACATGAGTTTTGCAAAGAAAGCTGTTTTCTCACAAACAGGCCATCCCAGGAACATAAAATGAGTGTTAAAGTCATGTTTTCAACAGTTCTCAGTTAATTGATCAGGGACCTGTAGAAGTAGAAAGCTAAAACTACAGGAACATGAGTTTTGCAAAAAAGCTATTTGTCACAAACAGGCCATCCCAGGAAAATGATCTGAGTGTTAAAGTCATCTTCAAAAGTTTTCTTTTTTTTGATGAGGGCTGTGTCAGAAAGCAAAAAATTGACAGGAACATGAGTTTTGAAAAGAAAGCTCTTTTCTACAAACTGGCCATCCCAGGAATATGAACTGAGTGTTAAAGTCACCTTGCAACAGTTCTCATCTTTTTTGATGAGGGCTTTGTCAGAAAGCAAAAAATTGACAGGAACATGAATTTGCAAAAAAAGCTGTTTCTCACTACAGGCTATCCCAGGAACATAAAATGAGTGTTAAAGTCATGTTTTCAACAGTTCTCTTCTTTTTTGATGAGGGCTCTTTCAGAAAGCAAAAAATTGACAGGAACATGAGTTTTGCAAAGAAAGCTGTTTCTCACAAACAGGCCATCCCAGGAACATAAAATGAGTGTTAAAGTCATGTTTTCAACAGTTCTCAGTTAATTTGATCAGGGACCTGTAAGTAAGCTAAAAAACAACAGGAACATGAGTTTTGCAAAAAAAGCTGTTTTATAACAAACTGGCCATCCCAGGAATATGACCTGAGTGTTAAAGTCATCTTGGCAACAGTTCTCATCTTTTTTGATGAGGGCTCTGTCAGAAAGCAAAAATTGACAGGAACATGAGTTTTGCAAAGAAAGCTGTATTCTTACAATCAAGCCATCCCAGGAAATAAAATGAGTGTTAAAGTCACGTTTTCAAAAGTTCTCATCTTTTTGATGAGGGCTCTGTCAGAAAGCAAAAATTGACAGGAACATGAGTTTTGCAAAGAAAGCTGTTTTCTCACTAACAGGCATCCCAGGAACATAAAATGAGTGTTAAAGTCATGTTTTCAACAGTTCTCTTCTTTTTTGATGAGGGCTCTTTCAGAAAGCAAAAAATTGACAGGAACATGAGTTTTGCAAAAAAAGCTGTTTCTCACAAGAGGCCATCCCAGGAACATAAAATGAGTGTTAAAGTCATGTTTTCAACAGTTCTCATCTTTTTGATGAGGGCTCTTTCAGAAAGCAAAAAATGACAGGAACATGAGTTTTGCAAAGAAAGCTGTTTTCTCACAAACAGGCCATCCCAGGAACATAAAATGAGTGTTAAAGTCATGTTTTCAACAGTTCTCAGTTAATTTGATCAGGGACCTGTAAGTAATGCTAAAAACAAACAGGAACATGAGTTTTGCAAAAAAAGCTGTTTTATAACAAACTGGCCATCCCAGGAATATGACCTGAGTGTTAAAGTCATCTTGGCAACAGTTCTCATCTTTTTTGATGAGGGCTCTGTCAGAAAGCAAAAAATTGACAGGAACATGAGTTTTGCAAAAAAAGCTGTTTTCTCACAAACAGGCCATCCCAGGAACATAAAATGAGTGTTAAAGTCATGTTTTCAACAGTTCTCAATTCATTTGATCCAGGACCTGTTAGAAAGCTATAAACTTACAGGAACATGAGTTTTGCAAAAAAGCTAGTTGTCACAAACAGGCCATCCCGAGAAAATATGATCTGAGTGTTAAAGTCATCTTGGAAAAAGTTTTCTTTTTTTTATTAGGGCTTTGTGTCAGAATGCAAAAAATTGACAGAACATGAGTTTTGAAAAGAAAGCTTTCTTACAAACTGGCCATCCCAGGAATATGAACTGAGTGTTAAAGTCACCTTGCAAACAGTTCTCATCTTTTTGATGAGGGCTTTGTCAGAAAGCAAAAAATTGACAGGAACATGAGTTTTGCAAAAAAGCTGTTTTCTCACTTACAGGCTATCCCAGGAAATAAAATGAGTGTTAAAGTCATGTTTTCAAAAGTTCTCAGTTTTTTGATGAGGGCCTGTCAGAAAGCTAAAAACAAACAGGAACATGAGTTTTGCAAAGAAAGCTGTTTTCTCACAAACAGGCCATCCCAGGAACATAAAATGAGTGTTAAAGTCATGTTTTCAACAGTTCTCTTCTTTTGATGATGAGGGCTCTTTCAGAAAGCAAAAAATTGACAGGAACATGAGTTTTGCAAAGAAAGCTGTTTTCTCACAAACAGGCCATCCCAGGAACATAAAATGAGTGTTAAAGTCATGTTTTCAACAGTTCTCAGTTAATTTGATCAGGGCCTGTAAGAAAGCTAAAAACAAACAGGAACATGAGTTTTGCAAAAAAGCTGTTTATAACAAACTGGCCATCCCAGGAATATGACCTGAGTGTTAAAGTCATCTTGGCAACAGTTCTCATCTTTTTGATGAGGGCTCTGTCAGAAAGCAAAAAATTGACAGGAACATGAGTTTTGCAAAGAAAGCTGTTTTCTCACAAACAGGCCATCCCAGGAATATGAATGAGTGTTAAAGTCATGTTTTCAAAAGTTCTCAGTTAATTTGATCAGGGACCTGTAAGTAAGCTAAAAACAAAACAGGAACATGAGT
This sequence comes from Oreonectes daqikongensis, assembly GCA_026939265.1. NCBI lineage: Eukaryota > Metazoa > Chordata > Actinopteri > Cypriniformes > Nemacheilidae > Oreonectes > Oreonectes daqikongensis. The sequence continues at coordinate 44,363 of JAOTQM010000291.1, read as the reverse complement.
TTTGCAAAAAAAGCTGTTTTCCAACAAACTGGCCATCCCAGGAATATGACCTGAGTGTTAAAGTCATCTTTCAACAGTTCTCATCTTTTTTGATGAGAGGCTCTGTCAGAAAGCAAAAAATTGACAGGAACATGAGTTTTGCAAAGAAAGCTGTTTTTAACAAAAGGCCATCCCAGGAATATGAAATGAGTGTTAAAGTCATCTTGGCAACAGTTCTCATCTTTTTGATGAGGGCTCTTTCAGAAAGCAAAAAATTGACAGGAACATGAGTTTTGCAAAGAAAGCTGTTTTCTCACAAACAGGCCATCCCAGGAACATAAAATGAGTGTTAAAGTCATGTTTTCAACAGTTCTCAGTTAATTTGATCAGGGACCTGTAAGAAAGCTAAAAACAAACAGGAACATGAGTTTTGCAAAAAAAGCTGCTGTTTTATAACAAACTGGCCATCCCAGGAATATGACCTGAGTGTTAAAGTCATCTTGGCAACAGTTCTCATCTTTTTTGATGAGGGCTCTGTCAGAAAGCAAAAAATTGACAGGAACATGAGTTTTGCAAAGAAAGCTGTTTTCTCACAACAGGCCATCCCAGGAACATAAAATGAGTGTTAAAGTCATGTTTTCAACAGTTCTCATCTTTTTTGATGAGGGCTTTGTCAGAAAGCAAAAATTGACAGGAACATGAGTTTTGCAAAAAAGCTGTTTTCTCACAAACAGGCCATCCCAGGAACATAAAATGAGTGTTAAAGTCATGTTTTCAACAGTTCTCATCTTTTTTGATGAGGGCTCTTCAGAAAGCAAAAATTGACAGGAACATGAGTTTTGCAAAGAAAGCTGTTTCTCACAAACAGGCCATCCCAGGAACATAAAATGAGTGTTAAAGTCATGTTTTCAACAGTTCTCAGTTAATTTGATCAGGGACCTGTAGAAAGCTAAAAACAAACAGGAACATGAGTTTTGCAAAAAAGCTGTTTTCCACAAAACTGGCCATCCCAGGAATATGACCTGAGTGTTAAAGTCATCTTGCAACAGTTCTCATCTTTTTTGATGAGGGCTCTGTCAGAAAGCAAAAAATTGACAGGACATGAGTTTTGCAAAAAAAGCTGTTTTTCACAACAGGCCATCCCAGGAACATAAAATGAGTGTTAAAGTCATGTTTCAACAGTTCTCATCTTTTTGATGAGGGCTCTGTCAGAAAGCAAAAAATTGACAGGAACATGAGTTTTGCAAAGAAAGCTGTTTTCTCACAAACAGGCCATCCCAGGAACATGAAATGAGTGTTAAAGTCATGTTTTCAAAAGTTCTCAGTTAATTTGATCAGGGACCTGTCAGAAAGCAAAATTGACAGGAACATGAGTTTTGCAAAAAAAGCTGTTTTTTAACAAACTGGCCATCCCAGGAATATGACCTGAGTGTTAAAGTCATCTTGGCAACAGTTCTCATCTTTTTTGATGAGGGCTCTGTCAGAAAGCAAAAAATTGACAGGAACATGAGTTTTGCAAAGAAAGCTGTTTTTCACAAAAGGCCATCCCAGGAATATGAAATGAGTGTTAAAGTCATCTTTTCAACAGTTCTCATCTTTTTGATGAGGGCTCTTTCAGAAAGCAAAAAATTGACAGGAACATGAGTTTTGCAAAGAAAGCTGTTTTCTCACAAACAGGCCATCCCAGGAACATAAAATGAGTGTTAAAGTCATGTTTCAACAGTTCTCAGTTTTTTGATCAGGGACTGTCAGAAAGCAAAAAATTGACAGGAACATGAGTTTTGCAAAAAAAGCTGTTTCTAACAAACTGGCCATCCCAGGAATATGACCTGAGTGTTAAAGTCATTTGGCAACAGTTCTCATCTTTTTTGATGAGGGCTCTGTCAGAAAGCAAAAAAGACAGGAACATGAGTTTTGCAAAGAAAGCTGTTTTCTCACAACAGGCCATCCCAGGAACATAAAATGAGTGTTAAAGTCATGTTTTCAACAGTTCTCATCTTTTTTGATGAGGGCTCTGTCAGAAAGCAAAAAATTGACAGGAACATGAGTTTTGCAAAAAAAGCTGTTTTCTCACAAACAGGCATCCCAGGAACATAAAATGAGTGTTAAAGTCATGTTTTCAACAGTTCTCAGTTTTTTGATGAGGACCTGTAGAAAGCTAAAAACTTACAGGAACATGAGTTTTGCAAAAAAGCTGTTTCTCACAAACAGGCCATCCCAGGAAAATGATGAGTGTTAAAGTCATCTTGGCAACAGTTTTCTTTTTTGATAGGGCTTTGTGTCAGAAAGCAAAAAATTGACAGGAACATGAGTTTTGAAAAGAAAGCTGTTTTCTACAAACTGGCCATCCCAGGAATATGAATGAGTGTTAAAGTCACTTTGCAACAGTTCTCATCTTTTTGATGAGGGCTTTGTCAGAAAGCAAAAAATTGACAGGAACATGAGTTTGCAAAAAAAGCTGTTTTCTCACTTAAAGGCCATCCCAGGAACATAAAATGAGTGTTAAAGTCATGTTTTCAACAGTTCTCTTCTTTTTTGATGAGGGCTCTTTCAGAAAGCAAAAAATTGACAGGAACATGAGTTTTGCAAAGAAAGCTGTTTTCTCACAAACAGGCCATCCCAGGAACATAAAATGAGTGTTAAAGTCATGTTTTCAACAGTTCTCAGTTAATTTGATCAGGGACCTGTTAGAAAGCTAAAAACTTACAGGAACATGAGTTTTGCAAAAAAGCTGTTTGTCACAAACAGGCCATCCCAAGAAATGATCTGAGTTAAAGTCATCTTGGCAACAGTTTTCTTTTTTGATGAGGGCTTGTGTCAGAAAGCAAAAAATTGACAGAAACATGAGTTTTGAAAAGAAAGCTGTTTCTTACAAACTGGCCATCCCAGGAATATGAACTGAGTGTTAAAGTCACCTTGCAAACAGTTCTCATCTTTTTGATGAGGGCTTTGTCAGAAAGCAAAAATTGACAGGAACATGATTTGCAAAAAAAGCTGTTTTCTCACAACAGGCCATCCCAGGAACATAAAATGAGTGTTAAAGTCATGTTTTCAACAGTTCTCTTCTTTTTGATGAGGGCTCTGTCAGAAAGCAAAAAATTGACAGGAACATGAGTTTTGCAAAGAAAGCTGTTTTCTCACAAACAGGCCATCCCAGGAACATAAAATGAGTGTTAAAGTCATGTTTTCAACAGTTCTCAGTAATTTGATCAGGGACCTGTAAGTAAGCTAAAAAAAAACAGGAACATGAGTTTTGCAAAAAAAGCTGTTTTTTAACAAACTGGCCATCCCAGGAATATGACCTGAGTGTTAAAGTCATTTGCAACAGTTCTCATCTTTTTTGATGAGGGCTCTGTCAGAAAGCAAAAAATTGACAGGAACATGAGTTTGCAAAGAAAGCTGTTTTCTCACAAAAGGCCATCCCAGGAATATGAAAATGAGTGTTAAAGTCATCTTGGCAACAGTTCTCATCTTTTTTGATGAGGGCTCTTCAGAAAGCAAAAAATTGACAGGAACATGAGTTTTGCAAAGAAAGCTGTTTTCTCACAAACAGGCCATCCCAGGAACATAAAATGAGTGTTAAAGTCATGTTTTCAACAGTTCTCAGTTAATTTGATCAGGGACCTGTAAGTAAGCTAAAAACAAACAGGAACATGAGTTTTGCAAAAAAAAGCTGTTTATAACAAACTGGCCATCCCAGGAATATGACCTGAGTGTTAAAGTCATCTTGGCAACAGTTCTCATCTTTTTTGATGAGAGGCTCTGTCAGAAAGCAAAAAATTGACAGGAACATGAGTTTTGCAAAGAAAGCTGTTTTCTTACAATCAGGCCATCCCAGGAACATAAAATGAGTGTTAAAGTCACGTTTTCAAAAGTTCTCATCTTTTTTGATGAGGGCTCTGTCAGAAAGCAAAAAATTGACAGGAACATGAGTTTTGCAAAGAAAGCTGTTTTCTCACAACAGGCCATCCCAGGAACATAAAATGAGTGTTAAAGTCATGTTTTCAACAGTTCTCTTCTTTTGATGAGGGCTTTCAGAAAGCAAAAAATTGACAGGAACATGAGTTTTGCAAAAAAAGCTGTTTTCTCACAAAGAGCCATCCCAGGAACATAAAATGAGTGTTAAAGTCATGTTTTCAACAGTTCTCATCTTTTGATGAGGGCTCTTTCAGAAAGCAAAAATTGACAGGAACATGAGTTTTGCAAAGAAAGCTGTTTCTCACAAACAGGCCATCCCAGGAACATAAAATGAGTGTTAAAGTCATGTTTTCAACAGTTCTGTTAATTTGATCAGGGACCTGTCAGTAAGCTAAAAACAAACAGGAACATGAGTTTTGCAAAAAAAGCTGTTTTCTAACAAACTGGCCATCCCAGGAATATGACCTGAGTGTTAAAGTCATCTTGGCAACAGTTCTCATCTTTTTGATGAGGGCTCTGTCAGAAAGCAAAAAATTGACAGGAACATGAGTTTTGCAAAAAAGCTGTTTTCTCACAAACAGGCCATCCCAGGAAATAAAATGAGTGTTAAAGTCATGTTTTCAACAGTTCTCATTTTTTTGATCAGGGACCTGTAAGAAAGCTAAAAACAAACAGGAACATGAGTTTTGCAAAAAAGCTGTTTTTCACAAACTGGCCATCCCAGGAATATGACCTGAGTGTTAAAGTCATCTTGGCAACAGTTCTCATCTTTTTTGATGAGGCTCTGTCAGAAAGCAAAAAATTGACAGGAACATGAGTAAAGAAAGAAAGCTTTTCTTACAAACAGGCCATCCCAGGAACATAAAATGAGTGTTAAAGTCATGTTTTCAACAGTTCTCATCTTTTTGATGAGGGCTCTGTCAGAAAGCAAAAAATTGACAGGAACATGAGTTTTGCAAAGAAAGCTGTTTTCTCACAAACAGGCCATCCCAGGAACATAAAATGAGTGTTAAAGTCATGTTTTCAACAGTTCTCAGTTAATTTGATCAGGGACCTGTTAGAAAGCTAAAAAATTACAGGAACATGAGTTTTGCAAAAAAGCTGTTTCTCACAAACAGGCCATCCCAGGAAAATGACCTGAGTGTTAAAGTCATCTTTCAAAAGTTCTCTTTTTTTGATGAGGGCTCTGTGTCAGAAAGCAAAAAATTGACAGGAACATGAGTTTTGAAAAGAAAGCTTTTTCTTACAAACTGGCCATCCCAGGAATATAAACTGAGTGTTAAAGTCATGTTTTCAACAGTTCTCATCTTTTTTGATGAGGGCTTTGTCAGAAAGCAAAAAATTGACAGGAACATGATTTTGCAAAAAAGCTGTTTTCTCACAACAGGCTATCCCAGGAACATAAAATGAGTGTTAAAGTCATGTTTTCAACAGTTCTCTTCTTTTTGATGAGGGCTCTCAGAAAGCAAAAAATTGACAGGAACATGAGTTTTGCAAAGAAAGCTGTTTCTCACAAACAGGCCATCCCAGGAACATAAAATGAGTGTTAAAGTCATTTTCAACAGTTCTCAGTTAATTGATCAGGGACCTGTAAGTAAGCTAAAAACAAACAGGAACATGAGTTTTGCAAAAAAAGCTGTTTATAACAAAACTGGCCATCCCAGGAATATGACCTGAGTGTTAAAGTCATCTTGGCAACAGTTCTCATCTTTTTTGATGAGGGCTTGTCAGAAAGCAAAAAATTGACAGGAACATGAGTTTTGCAAAGAAAGCTGTTTTCTACAATCCCAGGAACATAAAATGAGTGTTAAAGTCATGTTTTCAAAAGTTCTCATCTTTTTTGATGAGGGCTCTGTCAGAAAGCAAAAAATTGACAGGAACATGAGTTTTGCAAAGAAAGCTGTTTTCTCACAAACAGGCATCCCAGAACATAAAATGAGTGTTAAAGTCATGTTTTCAACAGTTCTCTTCTTTTTTGATGAGGGCTCTTTCAGAAAGCAAAAAATTGACAGGAACATGAGTTTTGCAAAGAAAGCTGTTTTCTCACAAACAGGCCATCCCAGGAACATAAAATGAGTGTTAAAGTCATGTTTTCAACAGTTCTCATCTTTTTGATGAGGGCTCTTTCAGAAAGCAAAAAATTGACAGGAACATGAGTTTTGCAAAGAAAGCTGTTTTCTCACAAACAGGCCATCCCAGGAACATAAAATGAGTGTTAAAGTCATGTTTTCAACAGTTCTCATCTTTTTTGATGAGGGCTCTTTCAGAAAGCAAAAAATTGACAGGAACATGAGTTTTGCAAAGAAAGCTGTTTTCTCACAAACAGGCCATCCCAGGAACATAAAATGAGTGTTAAAGTCATGTTTTCAACAGTTCTCAGTTAATTTGATCAGGGACCTGTAAGAAAGCTAAAAACAAACAGGAACATGAGTTTTGCAAAAAAAGCTGTTTTGCACAAACAGGCCATCCCAGGAATATGACCTGAGTGTTAAAGTCATCTTGGCAAAAGTTCTCATCTTTTTTGATGAGGGCTCTGTAGAAAGCAAAAAATTGACAGGAACATGAGTTTTGCAAAGAAAGCTGTTTTCCACAAACAGGCCATCCCAGGAATATGAAATGAGTGTTAAAGTCATGTTTTCAAACAGTTCTCATCTTTTTTGATGAGGGCTCTGTCAGAAAGCAAAAAATTGACAGGAACATGAGTTTTGCAAAAAAAGCTGTTTTCTCACAAACAGGCCATCCCAGGACATAAAATGAGTGTTAAAGTCATGTTTTCAACAGTTCTCTTCTTTTTTGATGAGGGCTCTTCAGAAAGCAAAAAATTGACAGGAACATGAGTTTTGCAAAGAAAGCTGTTTTCTCACAAACAGGCCATCCCAGGAACATAAAATGAGTGTTAAAGTCATGTTTTCAACAGTTCTCAGTTAATTTGATGAGGGACCTGTAAGTAAGCTAAAAACAAACAGGAACATGAGTTTTGCAAAGAAAGCTGTTTTCTACAAACAGGCCATCCCAGGAACATAAAATGAGTGTTAAAGTCATGTTTTCAACAGTTCTCATCTTTTTGATGAGGCTCTGTCAGAAAGCAAAAAATTGACAGGAACATGAGTTTTGCAAAGAAAGCTGTTTTCTCACAACAGGCCATCCCAGGAACATAAAATGAGTGTTAAAGTCATGTTTTACAGTTCTCATCTTTTTTGATGAGGGCTCTGTCAGAAAGCAAAAAATTGACAGGAACATGAGTTTGCCAAAAAAGCTGTTTTCTCACAAACAGGCCATCCCAGGAACATAAAATGAGTGTTAAAGTCATGTTTTCAACAGTTCTCTTTTTTTTGATGAGGGCTCTTTCAGAAAGCAAAAAATTGACAGGAACATGAGTTTTGCAAAGAAAGCTGTTTTCTCACAAACAGGCCATCCCAGGAACATAAAATGAGTGTTAAAGTCATGTTTTCAACAGTTCTCAGTTAATTTGATCAGGGACCTGTAAGTAAGCTAAAAACAAACAGGAACATGAGTTTTGCAAAAAAAGCTGTTTTGCAACAAACTGGCCATCCCAGGAATATGACCTAAGTGTTAAAGTCATCTTGGCAATAGTTCTCATCTATTTTGATGAGAGGCTCTGTCAGAAAGCAAAAAATTGACAGGAACATGAGTTTTGCAAAAGAAAGCTGTTTTTTCAACAACTGGCCATCCCAGGAATATGACCTGAGTGTTAAAGTCATCTTGGCAACAGTTCTCATCTTTTTTGATGAGGGCTCTTTCAGAAAGCAAAAAATGACAGGAACATGAGTTTTCAAAGAAAGCTGTTTTCTCACAAACAGGCCATCCCAGGAACATAAAATGAGTGTTAAAGTCATGTTTTCAACAGTTCTCAGTTAATTTGATCAGGGACTGTAAGTATGCTAAAAACAAACAGGAACATGAGTTTTGCAAAAAAAGCTGTTTTATAACAAACTGGCCATCCCAGGAATATGACCTGAGTGTTAAAGTCATCTTGGCAACAGTTCTCATCTTTTTTGATGAGGGCTCTGTCAGAAAGCAAAAAATTGACAGGAACATGAGTTTTGCAAAGAAAGCTGTTTTCTTCAATCAAGGCCATCCCAGGACATAAAATGAGTGTTAAAGTCACGTTTTCAAAAGTTCTCATCTTTTTTGATGAGGCTCTGTCAGAAAGCAAAAAATTGACAGGAACATGAGTTTGCAAAGAAAGCTGTTTTCTCACTAACAGGCCATCCCAGGAACATAAAATGAGTGTTAAAGTCATGTTTTCAACAGTTCTCATCTTTTTGATGAGGGCTCTTTCAGAAAGCAAAAATTGACAGGAACATGAGTTTTGCAAAGAAAGCTGTTTTCTCACAAACAGGCCATCCCAGGAACATAAAATGAGTGTTAAAGTCATGTTTTCAACAGTTCTCAGTTAATTTGATCAGGGACCTGTTAGAAAGCAAAAACTTACAGGAACATGAGTTTTGCAAAAAAGCTAGTTTGTCACAAACAGGCCATCCCAGGAAAATGAATGAGTGTTAAAGTCATCTTGGAAAAAGTTTCTTTTTTTTGATTAGGGCTTTGTGTCAGAAAGCAAAAAATTGACAGAAACATGAGTTTTGAAAAGAAAGCTGTTTTCTTACAAACTGGCCATCCCAGGAATATGAACTGAGTGTTAAAGTCACCTTGCAAACAGTTCTCATCTTTTTTGATGAGCTTTGTCAGAAAGCAAAAAATTGACAGGAACATGAGTTTTGCAAAAAAAGCTGTTTTCTCACAAACAGGCCATCCCAGGACATAAAATGAGTGTTAAAGTCATGTTTTCAACAGTTCTCTTCTTTTTTGATGAGGGCTCTTTCAGAAAGCAAAAAATTGACAGGAACATGAGTTTTGCAAAGAAAGCTGTTTTCTCACAAACAGGCCATCCCAGGAACATAAAATGAGTGTTAAAGTCATGTTTTCAACAGTTCTCAGTTAATTTGATCCAGGGACCTGTTAGAAAGCTAAAAACTTACAGGAACATGAGTTTTGCAAAAAAGCTAGTTTGTCACAAACAGGCCATCCAAGGAAAATGATCTGAGTGTTAAAGTCATCTTGGAAAAAGTTTTCTTTTTTTGAGGGGCTTGTGTCAGAATGCAAAAAATTGACAGAAACATGAGTTTTGAAAAGAAAGCTCTTTTCTTACAAACTGGCCATCCCAGGAATATGAACTGAGTGTTAAAGTCACCTTGCAAACAGTTCTCATCTTTTTTGATGAGGGCTTGTCAGAAAGCAAAAAATTGACAGGAACATGAATTTTGCAAAAAAAGCTGTTTTCTCACTTACAGGCTATCCCAGGAACATAAAATGAGTGTTAAAGTCATGTTTTCAACAGTTCTCTTCTTTTTGATGAGGGCTCTTTCAGAAAGCAAAAAATTGACAGGAACATGAGTTTTGCAAAGAAAGCTGTTTCTCACAAACAGGCCATCCCAGGAACATAAAATGAGTGTTAAAGTCATGTTTTCAACAGTTCTCAGTTAATTTGATCAGGGACCTGTAAGTAAGCTAAAAACAAACAGGAACATGAGTTATGCAAAAAAAGCTGTTTTATAACAAACTGGCCATCCCAGGAATATGACCTGAGTGTGAAAGTCATCTTGGCAACAGTTCTCATCTTTTTTGATGAGAGGCTCTGTCAGAAAGCAAAAAATTGACAGGAACATGAGTTTTGCAAAGAAAGCTGTATTCTTACAATCAAGCCATCCCAGGAGCATAAAATGAGTGTTAAAGTCACGTTTTCAAAAGTTCTCATCTTTTTTGATGAGGGCTCTGTCAGAAAGCAAAAAATTGACAGGAACATGAGATTTGCAAAGAAAGCTGTTTTCTCACTAACAGGCTATCCCAGGAACATAAAATGAGTGCTAAAGTCATGTTTTCAACAGTTCTCTTCTTTTTTGATGAGGGCTCTTTCAGAAAGCAAAAAATTGACAGGAACATGAGTTTTGCAAAAAAAGCTGTATTCTCACAAAGAGGCCATCCCAGGAACATAAAATGAGTGTTAAAGTCATGTTTTCAACAGTTCTCATCTTTTTGATGAGGGCTCTTTCAGAAAGCAAAAAATTGACAGGAACATGAGTTTTGCAAAGAAAGCTGTTTTCTCACAAACAGGCCATCCCAGGAACATAAAATGAGTGTTAAAGTCATGTTTTCAACAGTTCTCAGTTAATTTGATCAGGGACCTGTAAGTATGCTAAAAACAAACAGGAACATGAGTTTTGCAAAAAAAGCTGTTTTATAACAAACTGGCCATCCCAGGAATATGACCTGAGTGTTAAAGTCATCTTGGCAACAGTTCTCATCTTTTTTGATCAGGGCTCTGTCAGAAAGCAAAAAATTGACAGGAACATGAGTTTTGCAAAAAAGCTGTTTTCTCACAAACAGGCCATCCCAGGAACATAAAATGTGTGTTAAAGTCATGTTTTCAACAGTTCTCATTCATTTGATCCAGGGACCTGTTAGAAAGCTATAAACTTACAGGAACATGAGTTTTGCAAAAAAGCTAGTTTGTCACAAACAGGCCATCCCGAGAAAATGATCTGAGTGTTAAAGTCATCTTGGAAAAAGTTTTCTTTTTTTTATTAGGGCTTTGTGTCAGAATGCAAAAAATTGACAGAGAAACATGAGTTTTGAAAAGAAAGCTCTTTTCTTACAAACTGGCCATCCCAGGAATATGAACTGAGTGTTAAAGTCACCTTGCAAACAGTTCTCATCTTTTTTGATGAGGGCTTTGTCAGAAAGCAAAAAATTGACAGGAACATGAATTTTGCAAAAAAGCTGTTTTCTCACTTACAGGCTATCCCAGGAACATAAAATGAGTGTTAAAGTCATGTTTTCAACAGTTCTCTTCTTTTTTGATGAGGGCTCTTTCAGAAAGCAAAAAATTGACAGGAACATGAGTTTTGCAAAGAAAGCTGTTTTCTCACAAACAGGCCATCCCAGGAACATAAAATGAGTGTTAAAGTCATGTTTTCAACAGTTCTCAGTTAATTTGATCAGGGACCTGTAAGTAAGCTAAAAACAAACAGGAACATGAGTTTTGCAAAAAAAGCTGTTTTGCAACAAACTGGCCATCCAGGAATATGACCTGAGTGTTAAAGTCATCTTGGCAACAGTTCTCATCTTTTTGATGAGAGGCTCTGTCAGAAAGCAAAAAATTGACAGGAACATGAGTTTTGCAAAGAAAGCTGTTTTACAACAAACTGGCCATCCCAGGAATATGACCTGAGTGTTAAAGTCATTTGGCAACAGTTCTCATCTTTTTGATGAGGGCTCTTTCAGAAAGCAAAAAATTGACAGGAACATGAGTTTTTCAAAGAAAGCTGTTTTCTCACAAACAGGCCATCCCAGGAACATAAAATGAGTGTTAAAGTCATGTTTTCAACAGTTCTCAGTTAATTTGATCAGGGACCTGTCAGTAAGCTAAAAACAAACAGGAACATGAGTTTTGCAAAAAAAGCTGTTTTATAACAAACTGGCCATCCCAGGAAATGACCTGAGTGTTAAAGTCATCTTGGCAACAGTTCTCATCTTTTTTGATGAGGGCTCTGTCAGAAAGCAAAAAATTGACAGGAACATGAGTTTTGCAAAAGAAAGCTGTTTTCTTACAAACAAGCCATCCCAGGAGCATAAAATGAGTGTTAAAGTCACGTTTTCAAAAGTTCTCATCTTTTGATGAGGGCTCTGTCAGAAAGCAAAAAATTGACAGGAACATGAGTTTTGCAAAGAAAGCTGTTTCTCACTAACAGGCCATCCCAGGAACATAAAATGAGTGTTAAAGTCATGTTTTCAACAGTTCTCATCTTTTTGATGAGGGCTCTTTCAGAAAGCAAAAAATTGACAGGAACATGAGTTTTGCAAAGAAAGCTGTTTTCTCACAAAGAGGCCATCCCAGGAACATAAAATGAGTGTTAAAGTCATGTTTTCAACAGTTCTCAGTTAATTTGATCAGGGACCTGTTAGAAAGCTATAAAATTACAGGAACATGAGTTTTGCAAAAAAGCTAGTTTGTCACAAACAGGCCATCCCAAGAAAATGATTGAGTGTTAAAGTCATCTTGGAAAAGTTTTCTTTTTTTGATTAGGGCTTTGTGTCAGAATGCAAAAAATTGACAGGAACATGAGTTTTGAAAAGAAAGCTCTTTTCTTACAAACTGGCCATCCCAGGAATATGAACTGAGTGTTAAAGTCACCTTGCAAACAGTTCTCATCTTTTTGATGAGGGCTTGTCAGAAAGCAAAAAATTGACAGGAACATGAATTTTGCAAAAAAAGCTGTTTTCTCACTTACAGGCTATCCCAGGAACATAAAATGAGTGTTAAAGTCATGTTTTCAACAGTTCTCTTCTTTTTTGATGAGGGCTCTTTCAGAAAGCAAAAAATTGACAGGAACATGAGTTTTGCAAAGAAAGCTGTTTTCTCACAAACAGGCCATCCCAGGAACATAAAATGAGTGTTAAAGTCATGTTTTCAACAGTTCTCAGTTATTTGATCAGGGACCTGTTAGAAAGCTAAAAAATTACAGGAACATGAGTTTTGCAAAAAAGCTGTTTGTCAAACAGGCCATCCCAGGAAAATGACTGAGTGTTAAAGTCATCTTGGCAACAGTTCTCTTTTTTTTGATAGGGCTGTGTCAGAAAGCAAAAATTGACAGGAACATGAGTTTTGAAAAGAAAGCTGTTTCTTACAAACTGGCCATCCCAGGAATATGAAATGAGTGTTAAAGTCACCTTGCAACAGTTCTCATCTTTTTTGATGAGGGCTCTTTCAGAAAGCAAAAAATTGACAGGAACATGAGTTTGCAAAGAAAGCTGTTTTCTCACAAACAGGCCATCCCAGGAACATAAAATGAGTGTTAAAGTCATGTTTTCAACAGTTCTCAGTAATTGATCAGGGACCTGTAAGTAAGCTAAAAACAAACAGGAACATGAGTTTTGCAAAAAAAGCTGTTTTATAACAAAACTGGCCATCCCAGGAATATGACCTGAGTGTTAAAGTCATCTTGGCAACAGTTCTCATCTTTTTTGATGAGGGCTCTGTCAGAAAGCAAAAAATTGACAGGAACATGAGTTTTGCAAAGAAAGCTGTTTTCTACAAACAGGCCATCCCAGGAACATAAAATGAGTGTTAAAGTCACGTTTTCAAAAGTTCTCATCTTTTTTGATGAGGGCTCTGTCAGAAAGCAAAAAATTGACAGGAACATGAGTTTTGCAAAGAAAGCTGTTTTCTCACAACAGGCCATCCCAGGAACATAAAATGAGTGTTAAAGTCATGTTTTCAACAGTTCTCATCTTTTTTGATGAGGGCTCTTTCAGAAAGCAAAAAATTGACAGGAACATGAGTTTTGCAAAAAAGCTGTTTTCTCACAAACAGGCCATCCCAGGAACATAAAATGAGTGTTAAAGTCATGTTTTCAACAGTTCTCATCTTTTTGATGAGGGCTCTTTCAGAAAGCAAAAAATTGACAGGAACATGAGTTTTGCAAAGAAAGCTGTTTTCTCACAAACAGGCCATCCCAGGAACATAAAATGAGTGTTAAAGTCATGTTTTCAACAGTTCTCAGTTAATTTGATCAGGGACCTGTAAGTAAGCTAAAAACAAACAGGAACATGAGTTTTGCAAAAAAAGCTGTTTCTAACAAACTGGCCATCCCAGGAATATGACCTGAGTGTTAAAGTCATCTTGGCAAACAGTTCTCATCTTTTTTGATGAGGGCTCTGTCAGAAAGCAAAAAATTGACAGGAACATGAGTTTTGCAAAAAAAGCTGTTTTTCTCACAAACAGGCCATCCCAGGAGGAACATAAATGAGTGTTAAAGTCATGTTTTCAACAGTTCTCATTCATTTGATCAGGGACCTGTTAGAAAGCTAAAAACTTACAGGAACATGAGTTTTGCAAAAAAGCTGTTTGTCACAAACAGGCCATCCCGGAAAAGAATGAGTGTTAAAGTCATCTTGGAAAAGTTTTCTTTTTTTGAGGGCTTGTGTCAGAATGCAAAAAATTGACAGGAACATGAGTTTTGAAAAGAAAGCTGTTTTCTTACAAACTGGCCATCCCAGGAATATGAACTGAGTGTTAAAGTCCTTGCAACAGTTCTCATCTTTTTGATGAGGGCTTTGTCAGAAAGCAAAAAATTGACAGGAACATGAGTTTTGCAAAAAAAGCTGTTTTCTCACAAACAGGCCATCCCAGGAACATAAAATGAGTGTTAAAGTCATGTTTTCAACAGTTCTCAGTTAATTTGATCAGGGACCTGTAAGAAAGCTAAAAACAAACAGGAACATGAGTTTTGCAAAAAAGCTGTTTTCACAAACTGGCCATCCCAGGAATATGACTGAGTGTTAAAGTCATCTTGGCAACAGTTCTCATCTTTTTTGATGAGGGCTCTGTCAGAAAGCAAAAAATTGACAGGAACATGAGTTTTGCAAAGAAAGCTGTTTTTCACAAACTGGCCATCCCAGGAATATGAATGAGTGTTAAAGTCATCTTGGCAACAGTTCTCATCTTTTTTGATGAGGGCTCTTTCAGAAAGCAAAAAATTGACAGGAACATGAGTTTTGCAAAGAAAGCTGTTTTCTCACAAACAGGCCATCCCAGGAACATAAAATGAGTGTTAAAGTCATGTTTTCAACAGTTCTCAGTTATTTTGATCAGGGACCTGTAGTAAGCTAAAAACAAACAGGAACATGAGTTTTGCAAAAAAAGCTGTTTTCTAACAAACTGGCCATCCCAGGAATATGACCTGAGTGTTAAAGTCATCTTGGCAACAGTTCTCATCTTTTGATGAGGGCTCTGTCAGAAAGCAAAAAATTGACAGGAACATGAGTTTTGCAAAGAAAGCTGTTTTCTCACAAACAAGCCATCCCAGGAACATAAAATGAGTGTTAAAGTCATGTTTTCAAAAGTTCTCATCTTTTTTGATGAGGGCTCTGTCAGAAAGCAAAAAATTGACAGGAACATGAGTTTTGCAAAGAAAGCTGTTTTCTCACAAACAGGCCATCCCAGGAACATAAAATGAGTGTTAAAGTCATTTTTCAACAGTTCTCATCTTTTTTGATGAGGGCTTGTCAGAAAGCAAAAAATTGACAGGAACATGAGTTTTGCAAAAAAAGCTGTTTTCTCACAACAGGCCATCCCAGGAACATAAAATGAGTGTTAAAGTCATGTTTTCAACAGTTCTCATCTTTTTTGATGAGGGCTCTTTCAGAAAGCAAAAAATTGACAGGAACATGAGTTTTGCAAAGAAAGCTGTTTTCTCACAAACAGGCCATCCCAGGAACATAAAATGAGTGTTAAAGTCATGTTTTCAACAGTTCTCAGTTAATTGATCAGGGACCTGTAAGAAGCTAAAAAACAGGAACATGAGTTTTGCAAAAAAAGCTGTTTTGCAACAAACTGGCCATCCCAGGAATATGACCTGAGTGTTAAAGTCATCTTGGCAACAGTTCTCATCTTTTTTGATGAGAGGCTCTGTCAGAAAGCAAAAAATTGACAGGAACATGAGTTTTGCAAAGAAAGCTGTTTTTCAAAAAAACTGGCCATCCCAGGAATATGACCTAAGTGTGTTAAAGTCATCTTTCAACAGTTCTCATTTTTTTGATGAGGGCTCTTTCAGAAAGCAAAAAATTGACAGGAACATGAGTTTTGCAAAGAAAGCTGTTTTCTCACAAACAGGCCATCCCAGGAACATAAAATGAGTGTTAAAGTCATGTTTTCAACAGTTCTCAGTTTTTTGATCAGGGACCTGTCAGAAAGCTAAAAACAAACAGGAACATGAGTTTTGCAAAAAAAGCTGTTTCTCACAAACTGGCCATCCCAGGAATATGAAATGAGTGTTAAAGTCATCTTGGCAACAGTTCTCATCTTTTTTGATGAGGGCTCTGTCAGAAAGCAAAAAATTGACAGGAACATGAGTTTTGCAAAGAAAGCTGTTTTCTTACAAACAGGCCATCCCAGGAACATAAAATGAGTGTTAAAGTCATGTTTTCAACAGTTCTCATCTTTTTTGATGAGGGCTCTGTCAGAAAGCAAAAAATTGACAGGAACATGAGTTTTGCAAAAAAAGCTGTTTTCTCACAACAGGCCATCCCAGGAACATAAAATGAGTGTTAAAGTCATGTTTTCAACAGTTCTCATTTTTTGATCCAGGGACCTGTAGAAAGCTAAAACTTACAGGAACATGAGTTTTGCAAAAAAGCTAGTTTGTCACAAACAGGCCATCCCAAGAAAATGATCTGAGTGTTAAAGTCATGTTGGAAAAAGTTCTCTTTTTTTTGATTAGGGCTTTGTGTCAGAATGCAAAAAATTGACAGAAACATGAGTTTTGAAAAAAAGCTCTTTTCTTACAAACTGGCCATCCCAGGAATATGAAATGATGAGTGTTAAAGTCACCTTGCAAAAGTTCTCATCTTTTTTGATGAGGGCTTGTCAGAAAGCAAAAAATTGACAGGAACATGAATTTTGCAAAAAAAGCTGTTTCTCACTTACAGGCATCCCAGGAACATAAAATGAGTGTTAAAGTCATGTTTTCAACAGTTCTCTTCTTTTTTGATGAGGGCTCTTTCAGAAAGCAAAAAATTGACAGGAACATGAGTTTTGCAAAGAAAGCTGTTTTCTCAAAACAGGCCATCCCAGGAACATAAAATGAGTGTTAAAGTCATGTTTTCAACAGTTCTCAGTTAATTTGATCAGGGACCTGTAAGTAAGCTAAAAACAAACAGGAACATGAGTTTTGCAAAAAAAAGCTGTTTTATAACAAACTGGCCATCCCAGGAATATGACCTGAGTGTAAAGTCATCTTGGCAACAGTTCTCATCTTTTTTGATGAGAGGCTCTGTCAGAAAGCAAAAATTGACAGGAACATGAGTTTTGCAAAGAAAGCTGTATTCTTACAATCAAGCCATCCCAGGAGCATAAAATGAGTGTTAAAGTCACGTTTTCAAAAGTTCTCATCTTTTTTGATGAGGGCTCTGTCAGAAAGCAAAAAATTGACAGGAACATGAGATTTGCAAAGAAAGCTGTTTTCTCACTAACAGGCTCCCAGGAACATAAAATGAGTGTAAAGTCATGTTTTCAACAGTTCTCTTCTTTTTGATGAGGGCTCTTTCAGAAAGCAAAAAATTGACAGGAACATGAGTTTTGCAAAAAAAGCTGTTTTCTCACAAAGAGGCCATCCCAGGAACATAAAATGAGTGTTAAAGTCATGTTTTCAACAGTTCTCAACTTTTTGATGAGGGCTCTTTCAGAAAGCAAAAAATTGACAGGAACATGAGTTTTGCAAAGAAAGCTGTTTTCTCACAAACAGGCCACCCCAGGAACATAAAATGAGTGTTAAAGTCATGTTTTCAACCGTTCTCAGTTAATTTGATCAGGGACCTGTAAGTATGCTAAAAACAAACAGGAACATGAGTTTTGCAAAAAAAGCTGTTTTATAACAAACTGGCCATCCCAGGAATATGACCTAAGTGTTAAAGTCATCTTGGCAACCGTTCTCATCTTTTTTAATGAGGGCTCTTTCAGAAAGCAAAAAATTGACAGGAACATGAGTTTTGCAAAAAAAGCTGTTTTCTCACAAACAGGCCATCCCAGGAACATAAAATGAGTGTTAAAGTCATGTTTTCAACAGTTCTCAATTCATTTGATCCAGGGACCTGTTAGAAAGCTATAAACTTACAGGAACATGAGTTTTGCAAAAAAGCTAGTTTGTCACAAACAGGCCATCCCAAGAAAATGATCTGAGTGTTAAAGTCATCTTGGAAAAAGTTTCTTTTTTTTGATTAGGGCTTTGTGTCAGAATGCAAAAAATTGACAGAAACATGAGTTTTGAAAAGAAAGCTGTTTCTTACAAACTGGCCATCCCAGGAATATGAACTGAGTGTTAAAGTCACCTTGCAAACAGTTCTCATCTTTTTTGATGAGGGCTTTGTCAGAAAGCAAAAAATTGACAGGAACATGATTTTGCAAAAAAAAGCTGTTTTCTCACTTACAGGCTATCCCAGGAACATAAAATGAGTGTTAAAGTCATGTTTTCAACAGTTCTCATCTTTTTTGATGAGGGACCTGTCAGAAAGCAAAACAAACAGGAACATGAGTTTTGCAAAGAAAGCTGTTTTCTCACAAACAGGCCATCCCAGGAACATAAATGAGTGTTAAAGTCATGTTTTCAACAGTTCTCTTCTTTTTGATGAGGGCTCTTTCAGAAAGCAAAAAATTGACAGGAACATGAGTTTTGCAAAGAAAGCTGTTTTCTCACAAACAGGCCATCCCAGGAACATAAAATGAGTGTTAAAGTCATGTTTTCAACAGTTCTCAGTTAATTTGATCAGGGACCTGTAAGTAAGCAAAAACAAACAGGAACATGAGTTTTGCAAAAAAAGCTGTTTTCTAACAAACTGGCCATCCCAGGAATATGAATGAGTGTTAAAGTCATCTTGGCAACAGTTCTCATCTTTTTTGATGAGGGCTCTGTCAGAAAGCAAAAAATTGACAGGAACATGAGTTTTGCAAAGAAAGCTGTTTTCTCACAACAGGCCATCCCAGGAATATGAAATGAGTGTTAAAGTCATGTTTTCAACAGTTCTCAGTTAATTTGATCAGGGACCTGTAAGTAAGCTAAAAACAAACAGGAACATGAGTTTTGCAAAAAAAGCTGTTTTCAACAAACTGGCCATCCCAGGAATATGACCTGAGTGTTAAAGTCATCTTGGCAACAGTTCTCATCTTTTTGATGAGGGCTCTGTCAGAAAGCAAAAAATTGACAGGAACATGAGTTTTGCAAAGAAAGCTGTTTTTTACAAACTGGCCATCCCAGGAATATGACCTGTGTTAAAGTCATTTTCAACAGTTCTCATCTTTTTGATGAGGGCTCTTTCAGAAAGCAAAAAATTGACAGGAACATGAGTTTTGCAAAGAAAGCTGTTTCTCACAAACAGGCCATCCCAGGAACATAAAATGAGTGTTAAAGTCATGTTTTCAACAGTTCTCAGTTAATTTGATCAGGGACTGTCAGAAAGCAAAAAACAAACAGGAACATGAGTTTTGCAAAAAAAGCTGTTCTAACAAACTGGCCATCCCAGGAATATGAATGAGTGTTAAAGTCATCTGGCAACAGTTCTCATCTTTTTTGATGAGAGGCTCTGTCAGAAAGCAAAAAATTGACAGGAACATGAGTTTTGCAAAGAAAGCTGTTTTCTCACAAACAGGCCATCCCAGGAACATAAAATGAGTGTTAAAGTCATGTTTTCAACAGTTCTCATCTTTTTTGATGAGGGCTCTTTCAGAAAGCAAAAAATTGACAGGAACATGAGTTTTGCAAAGAAAGCTGTTTTCTCACAAACAGGCCATCCCAGGAACATAAAATGAGTGTTAAAGTCATGTTTTCAAAGTTCTCAGTTAATTTGATCAGGGACCTGTAAGTAAGCTAAAAACAAACAGGAACATGAGTTTTGCAAAAAAAGCTGTTTGCACAAACTGGCCATCCCAGGAATATGACCTAAGTGTTAAAGTCATCTTGGCAACAGTTCTCATCTTTTTTGATGAGGGCTCTGTCAGAAAGCAAAAAATTGACAGGAACATGAGTTTTGCAAAGAAAGCTGTTTTTCACAAAAGGCCATCCCAGGAATATGAAATGAGTGTTAAAGTCATGTTGGCAACAGTTCTCATCTTTTTGATGAGGGCTCTTTCAGAAAGCAAAAAATTGACAGGAACATGAGTTTTGCAAAGAAAGCTGTTTTCTCACAAACAGGCCATCCCAGGAACATAAAATGAGTGTTAAAGTCATGTTTTCAACAGTTCTCAGTTATTTGATCAGGGACCTGTCAGAAAGCTAAAAACAAACAGGAACATGAGTTTTGCAAAAAAAGCTGTTTCTCACAAACTGGCCATCCCAGGAATATGACTGAGTGTTAAAGTCATCTTGGCAACAGTTCTCATCTTTTTTGATGAGGGCTCTGTCAGAAAGCAAAAAATTGACAGGAACATGAGTTTTGCAAAGAAAGCTGTTTTCTACAATCAAGCCATCCCAGGAGCATAAAATGAGTGTTAAAGTCACGTTTTCAAAGTTCTCATCTTTTTTGATGAGGGCTCTGTCAGAAAGCAAAAAATTGACAGGAACATGAGTTTTGCAAAGAAAGCTGTTTTCTCACAAACAGGCATCCCAGGAACATAAAATGAGTGTTAAAGTCATGTTTTCAACAGTTCTCATCTTTTGATGAGGGCTTTGTCAGAAAGCAAAAAATTGACAGGAACATGAGTTTTGCCAAAAAAGCTGTTTTTCACAAACAGGCCATCCCAGGAACATAAAATGAGTGTTAAAGTCATGTTTTCAACAGTTCTCTTCTTTTTTGATGAGGGCTCTTTCAGAAAGCAAAAAATTGACAGGAACATGAGTTTTGCAAAGAAAGCTGTTTTCTCACAAACAGGCCATCCCAGGAACATAAAATGAGTGTTAAAGTCATGTTTTCAACAGTTCTCAGTTAATTTGATCAGGGACCTGTAAGTAAGCTAAAAACAAACAGGAACATGAGTTTTGCAAAAAAGCTGTTTTGCAACAAACTGGCCATCCCAGGAATATGACCTAAGTGTTAAAGTCATCTTGGCAACAGTTCTCATCTATTTTGATGAGGGCTCTGTCAGAAAGCAAAAAATTGACAGGAACATGAGTTTTGCAAAGAAAGCTGTTTTTTAACAAACTGGCCATCCCAGGAATATGACCTGAGTGTTAAAGTCATGTTGGCAACAGTTCTCATCTTTTTTGATGAGGGCTCTTTCAGAAAGCAAAAAATTGACAGGAACATGAGTTTTGCAAAGAAAGCTGTTTTCTCACAAACAGGCCATCCCAGGAACATAAAATGAGTGTTAAAGTCATGTTTTCAACAGTTCTCAGTTAATTTGATCAGGGACCTGTAAGTAAGCTAAAAACAAACAGGAACATGAGTTTTGCAAAAAAAGCTGTTTTATAACAAACTGGCCATCCCAGGAATATGACCTGTGTTAAAGTCATCTTGGCAACAGTTCTCATCTTTTTTGATGAGGGCTCTGTCAGAAAGCAAAAAATTGACAGGAACATGAGTTTTGCAAAGAAAGCTGTTTTCTTACAATCAAGCCATCCCAGGAGCATAAATGAGTGTTAAAGTCACGTTTTCAAAAGTTCTCATCTTTTTTGATGAGGGCTCTGTCAGAAAGCAAAAAATTGACAGGAACATGAGTTTGCAAAGAAAGCTGTTTTCTCACTAACAGGCTATCCCAGGAACATAAAATGAGTGTTAAAGTCATGTTTTCAACAGTTCTCATTTTTTGATGAGGGCTCTTTCAGAAAGCAAAAAATTGACAGGAACATGAGTTTTGCAAAGAAAGCTGTTTTCTCACAAAAGGCCATCCCAGGAACATAAATGAGTGTTAAAGTCATGTTTTCAACAGTTCTCAGTTAATTTGATCAGGGACCTGTTAGAAAGCTAAAAACTTACAGGAACATGAGTTTTGCAAAAAAGCTGTTTCTCACAAACAGGCCATCCCAGGAAAATGATCTGAGTGTTAAAGTCATCTTGCAAAGTTTTCTTTTTTGATTAGGGCTTTGTGTCAGAAAGCAAAAAATTGACAGGAACATGAGTTTTGAAAAGAAAGCTTTTTCTTACAAACTGGCCATCCCAGGAATATGAACTGAGTGTTAAAGTCACCTTGCAAACAGTTCTCATCTTTTTTGATGAGGGCTTTGTCAGAAAGCAAAAAATTGACAGGAACATGAGTTTTGCAAAAAAAGCTGTTTTCTCACAAACAGGCCATCCCAGGAACATAAAATGAGTGTTAAAGTCATGTTTTCAACAGTTCTCTTCTTTTTTGATGAGGGCTCTTTCAGAAAGCAAAAAATTGACAGGAACATGAGTTTTGCAAAGAAAGCTGTTTTCTCACAAACAGGCCATCCCAGGAACATAAAATGAGTGTTAAAGTCATGTTTTCAACAGTTCTCAGTTATTTGATCAGGGACCTGTTAGAAAGCTAAAAACTTACAGGAACATGAGTTTTGCAAAAAAGCTGTTTGTCACAAACAGGCCATCCCAGAAAATGATCTGAGTGTTAAAGTCATCTTGGAAAAAGTTTTCTTTTTTTTTATTAGGGCTTTGTGTCAGAATGCAAAAAATTGACAGAAACATGAGTTTTGAAAAGAAAGCCTTTTCTTACAAACTGGCCATCCCAGGAATATGAACTGAGTGTTAAAGTCACCTTGCAAACAGTTCTCATCTTTTTTGATGAGGGCTTTGTCAGAAAGCAAAAAATTGACAGGAACATGAATTTTGCAAAAAAAGCTGTTTTCTCACTTACAGGCTATCCCAGGAACATAAAATGAGTGTTAAAGTCATGTTTTCAACAGTTCTCTTCTTTTTTGATGAGGGCTCTTTCAGAAAGCAAAAAATTGACAGGAACATGAGTTTTGCAAAGAAAGCTGTTTTCTCACAAACAGGCCATCCCAGGAACATAAAATGAGTGTTAAAGTCAGATTTTCAACAGTTCTCAGTTAATTTGATCAGGGACCTGTAAGTAAGCTAAAAACAAACAGGAACATGAGTTTTGCAAAAAAAGCTTTTATAACAAACTGGCCATCCCAGGAATATGACCTGAGTGTTAAAGTCATCTTGGCAACAGTTCTCATCTTTTTTGATGAGGGCTCTGTCAGAAAGCAAAAAATTGACAGGAACATGAGTTTTGCAAAGAAAGCTGTTTTCTTACAAACAAGCCATCCCAGGAGCATAAAATGAGTGTTAAAGTCACGTTTTCAAAAGTTCTCATCTTTTTTGATGAGGGCTCTGTCAGAAAGCAAAAAATTGACAGGAACATGAGTTTTGCAAAGAAAGCTGTTTTCTCACAAAGAGGCCATCCCAGGAACATAAAATGAGTGTTAAAGTCATGTTTTCAACAGTTCTCTTCTTTTTGATGAGGGCTCTTTCAGAAAGCAAAAAATTGACAGGAACATGAGTTTTGCAAAAAAAGCTGTTTTCTCACAAAGAGGCCATCCCAGGAACATAAAATGAGTGTTAAAGTCATGTTTTCAACAGTTCTCATCTTTTTGATGAGGGCTCTTTCAGAAAGCAAAAAATTGACAGGAACATGAGTTTTGCAAAGAAAGCTGTTTTCTCACAAACAGGCCATCCCAGGAACATAAAATGAGTGTTAAAGTCATGTTTTCAACAGTTCTCAGTTAATTTGATCAGGGACCTGTAAGTAAGCTAAAAAACAAACAGGAACATGAGTTTTGCAAAAAAAGCTGTTTTATAACAAACTGGCCATCCCAGGAATATGACCTGAGTGTTAAAGTCATCTTGGCAACAGTTCTCATCTTTTTTGATCAGGGCTCTGTCAGAAAGCAAAAAATTGACAGGAACATGAGTTTTGCAAAAAAAGCTGTTTTCTCACAAACAGGCCATCCCAGGAACATAAAATGAGTGTTAAAGTCATGTTTTCAACAGTTCTCATTCATTTGATCAGGGACCTGTTAGAAAGCTAAAAACTTACAGGAACATGAGTTTTGCAAAAAAAGCTGTTTGTCACAAACAGGCCATCCCAGAAAATGATCTGAGTGTTAAAGTCATCTTGGAAAAGTTTCTCTTTTTTTTGATAGGCTCTGTGTCAGAAAGCAAAAAATTGACAGGAACATGAGTTTTGAAAAGAAAGCTGTTTTCTTACAAACTGGCCATCCCAGGAATATGAACTGAGTGTTAAAGTCACCTTGCAAACAGTTCTCATCTTTTTTGATGAGGGCTTTGTCAGAAAGCAAAAAATTGACAGGAACATGAATTTGCAAAAAAAGCTGTTTTCTCACTTACAGGCTATCCCAGGAACATAAAATGAGTGTTAAAGTCATGTTTTCAACAGTTCTCATCTTTTTGATGAGGGCTCTTTCAGAAAGCAAAAAATTGACAGGAACATGAGTTTTGCAAAGAAAGCTGTTTTCTCACAAACAGGCCATCCCAGGAACATAAAATGAGTGTTAAAGTCATGTTTTCAACAGTTCTCAGTTAATTTGATCAGGGACCTGTAAGTAAGCTAAAAACAAACAGGAACATGAGTTTTGCAAAAAAAGCTGTTTTGCAACAAACTGGCCATCCCAGGAATATGACCTGAGTGTTAAAGTCACCTTGCAAACAGTTCTCATCTTTTTGATGAGGGCTCTGTCAGAAAGCAAAAAATTGACAGGAACATGAGTTTTGCAAAGAAAGCTGTTTTTTAACAAACTGGCCATCCCAGGAATATGACCTGAGTGTTAAAGTCATCTTGGCAACAGTTCTCATCTTTTTTGATGAGGGCTCTTTCAGAAAGCAAAAAATTGACAGGAACATGAGTTTTCAAAGAAAGCTGTTTTCTCACAAACAGGCCATCCCAGGAACATAAAATGAGTGTTAAAGTCATGTTTTCAACAGTTCTCAGTTAATTTGATCAGGGACCTGTAAGTATGCTAAAAACAAACAGGAACATGAGTTTTGCAAAAAAAGCTGTTTTATAACAACTGGCCATCCCAGGAATATGACCTAAGTGTTAAAGTCATCTTGGCAACAGTTCTCATCTTTTTTGATGAGAGGCTCTGTCAGAAAGCAAAAAATTGACAGGAGCATGAGTTTTGCAAAGAAAGCTGTATTCTTACAATCAAGCCATCCCAGGAGCATAAAATGAGTGTTAAAGTCACGTTTTCAAAAGTTCTCATCTTTTTTCATGAGGGCACTATCAGAAAGCAAAAAATTGACAGGAACATGAGATTTGCAAAGAAAGCTGTTTTCTCACTAACAGGCTATCCCAGGAACATAAAATGAGTGATAAAGTCATGTTTTCAACAGTTCTCATCTTTTTGATGAGGGCTCTTTCAGAAAGCAAAAAATTGACAGGAACATGAGTTCTGCAAAGAAAGCTGTTTTCTCACAAACAGGCCATCCCAGGAACATAAAATGAGTGTTAAAGTCATGTTTTCAACAGTTCTCAGTTAATTTGATCCAGGGACCTGTTAGAAAGCTATAAACTTACAGGAACATGAGTTTTGCAAAAAAGCTAGTTTGTCACAAACAGGCCATCCCAAGAAAATGATCTGAGTGTTAAAGTCATCTTGGAAAAAGTTTCTTTTTTTTTATTAGGGCTTTGTGTCAGAATGCAAAAAATTGACAGAAACATGAGTTTTGAAAAGAAAGCTCTTTTCTTACAAACTGGCCATCCCAGGAATATGAACTGAGTGTTAAAGTCACCTTGCAAACAGTTCTCATCTTTTTTGATGAGGGCTTTGTCAGAAAGCAAAAAATTGACAGGAACATGAATTTTGCCAAAAAAGCTGTTTTCTCACTTACAGGCTATCCCAGGAACATAAAATGAGTGTTAAAGTCATGTTTTCAACAGTTCTCTTCTTTTTTGATGAGGGCTCTTTCAGAAAGCAAAAAATTGACAGGAACATGAGTTTTGCAAAGAAAGCTGTTTTCTCACAAACAGGCCATCCCAGGAACATAAAATGAGTGTTAAAGTCAGATTTTCAACAGTTCTCAGTTAATTTGATCAGGGACCTGTAAGTAAGCTAAAAACAAACAGGAACATGAGTTATGCAAAAAAAGCTGTTTTATAACAAACTGGCCATCCCAGGAATATGACCTGAGTGTGAAAGTCATCTTGGCAACAGTTCTCATCTTTTTTGATGAGAGGCTCTGTCAGAAAGCAAAAAATTGACAGGAACATGAGTTTTGCAAAGAAAGCTGTATTCTTACAATCAAGCCATCCCAGGAGCATAAAATGAGTGTTAAAGTCACGTTTTCAAAAGTTCTCATCTTTTTTGATGAGGGCTCTGTCAGAAAGCAAAAAATTGACAGGAACATGAGATTTGCAAAGAAAGCTGTTTTCTCACTAACAGGCTATCCCAGGAACATAAAATGAGTGCTAAAGTCATGTTTTCAACAGTTCTCTTCTTTTTTGATGAGGGCTCTTTCAGAAAGCAAAAAATTGACAGGAACATGAGTTTTGCAAAAAAAGCTGTTTTCTCACAAAGAGGCCATCCCAGGAACATAAAATGAGTGTTAAAGTCATGTTTTCAACAGTTCTCATCTTTTTGATGAGGGCTCTTTCAGAAAGCAAAAAATTGACAGGAACATGAGTTTTGCAAAGAAAGCTGTTTTCTCACAAACAGGCCATCCCAGGAACATAAAATGAGTGTTAAAGTCATGTTTTCAACAGTTCTCAGTTAATTTGATCAGGGACCTGTAAGTATGCTAAAAACAAACAGGAACATGAGTTTTGCAAAAAAAGCTGTTTTATAACAAACTGGCCATCCCAGGAATATGACCTGAGTGTTAAAGTCATCTTGGCAACAGTTCTCATCTTTTTTGATCAGGGCTCTGTCAGAAAGCAAAAAATTGACAGGAACATGAGTTTTGCAAAAAAAGCTGTTTTCTCACAAACAGGCCATCCCAGGAACATAAAATGAGTGTTAAAGTCATGTTTTCAACAGTTCTCAATTCATTTGATCCAGGGACCTGTTAGAAAGCTATAAACTTACAGGAACATGAGTTTTGCAAAAAAGCTAGTTTGTCACAAACAGGCCATCCCAAGAAAATGATCTGAGTGTTAAAGTCATCTTGGAAAAAGTTTTCTTTTTTTTTATTAGGGCTTTGTGTCAGAATGCAAAAAATTGACAGAAACATGAGTTTTGAAAAGAAAGCTCTTTTCTTACAAACTGGCCATCCCAGGAATATGAACTGAGTGTTAAAGTCACCTTGCAAACAGTTCTCATCTTTTTTGATGAGGGCTTTGTCAGAAAGCAAAAAATTGACAGGAACATGATTTTGCAAAAAAAGCTGTTTTCTCACTTACAGGCTATCCCAGGAACATAAAATGAGTGTTAAAGTCATGTTTTCAACAGTTCTCTTCTTTTTTGATGAGGGCTCTTTCAGAAAGCAAAAAATTGACAGGAACATGAGTTTTGCAAAGAAAGCTGTTTTCTCACAAACAGGCCATCCCAGGAACATAAAATGAGTGTTAAAGTCATGTTTTCAACAGTTCTCAGTTAATTTGATCAGGGACCTGTAAGTAAGCTAAAACAAACAGGAACATGAGTTTTGCAAAAAAAGCTGTTTTGCAACAAACTGGCCATCCCAGGAATATGACCTAAGTGTTAAAGTCATCTTGGCAACAGTTCTCATCTATTTTGATGAGAGGCTCTGTCAGAAAGCAAAAAATTGACAGGAACATGAGTTTTGCAAAAAAAGCTGTTTTGCAACAAACTGGCCATCCCAGGAATATGACCTAAGTGTTAAAGTCATCTTGGCAACAGTTCTCATCTTTTTTATGAGGGCTCTTTCAGAAAGCAAAAAATTGACAGGAACATGAGTTTTTCAAAGAAAGCTGTTTTCTCACACAACAGGCCATCCCAGGAACATAAAATGAGTGTTAAAGTCATGTTTTCAACAGTTCTCAGTTAATTTGATCAGGGACCTGTAAGTAAGCTAAAAACAAACAGGAACATGAGTTTTGCAAAAAAAGCTGTTTATAACAAACTGGCCATCCCAGGAATATGACCTAAGTGTTAAAGTCATCTTGGCAACAGTTCTCATCTTTTTTGATGAGAGGCTCTGTCAGAAAGCAAAAAATTGACAGGAACATGAGTTTTGCAAAGAAAGCTGTTTTCTTACAATCAAGCCATCCCAGGAGCATAAAATGAGTGTTAAAGTCACGTTTTCAAAAGTTCTCATCTTTTTCATGAGGGCTCTGTCAGAAAGCAAAAATTGACAGGAACATGAGTTTTGCAAAAAAAGCTGTATTCTCACAAAGAGGCTATCCCAGGAACATAAAATGAGTGATAAAGTCATGTTTTCAACAGTTCTCATCTTTTTGATGAGGGCTCTTTCAGAAAGCAAAAAATTGACAGGAACATGAGTTCTGCAAAGAAAGCTGTTTTCTCACAAAGAGGCCATCCCAGGAACATAAAATGAGTGTTAAAGTCATGTTTTCAACAGTTCTCAGTTAATTTGATCCAGGGACCTGTTAGAAAGCTATAAACTTACAGGAACATGAGTTTTGCAAAAAAGCTAGTTTGTCACAAACAGGCCATCCCAAGAAAATGATCTGAGTGTTAAAGTCATCTTGGAAAAAGTTTTCTTTTTTTTTATTAGGGCTTTGTGTCAGAATGCAAAAAATTGACAGAAACATGAGTTTTGAAAGAAAGCTCTTTTCTTACAAACTGGCCATCCCAGGAATATGAACTGAGTGTTAAAGTCACCTTGCAAACAGTTCTCATCTTTTTTGATGAGGGCTTTGTCAGAAAGCAAAAAATTGACAGGAACATGAATTTTGCAAAAAAAGCTGTTTTCTCACTTACAGGCTATCCCAGGAACATAAAATGAGTGTTAAAGTCATGTTTTCAACAGTTCTCTTCTTTTTTGATGAGGGCTCTTTCAGAAAGCAAAAAATTGACAGGAACATGAGTTTTGCAAAGAAAGCTGTTTTCTCACAAACAGGCCATCCCAGGAACATAAAATGAGTGTTAAAGTCATGTTTTCAACAGTTCTCAGTTAATTTGATCCAGGGACCTGTTAGAAAGCTATAAACTTACAGGAACATGAGTTTTGCAAAAAAGCTAGTTTGTCACAAACAGGCCATCCTAAGAAAATGATCTGAGTGTTAAAGTCATCTTGGAAAAAGTTTTCTTTTTTTTTATTAGGGCTTTGTGTCAGAATGCAAAAAATTGACAGAAACATGAGTTTTGAAAAGAAAGCTCTTTTCTTACAAACTGGCCATCCCAGGAATATGAACTGAGTGTTAAAGTCACCTTGCAAACAGTTCTCATCTTTTTTGATGAGGGCTTTGTCAGAAAGCAAAAAATTGACAGGAACATGAATTTTGCAAAAAAAGCTGTTTTCTCACTTACAGGCTATCCCAGGAACATAAAATGAGTGTTAAAGTCATGTTTTCAACAGTTCTCTTCTTTTTTGATGAGGGCTCTTTCAGAAAGCAAAAAATTGACAGGAACATGAGTTTTGCAAAGAAAGCTGTTTTCTCACTTACAGGCTATCCCAGGAACATAAAATGAGTGTTAAAGTCATGTTTTCAACAGTTCTCAGTTAATTTGATCAGGGACCTGTAAGTAAGCTAAAAACAAACAGGAACATGAGTTATGCAAAAAAAGCTGTTTTATAACAAACTGGCCATCCCAGGAATATGACCTGAGTGTGAAAGTCATCTTGGCAACAGTTCTCATCTTTTTTGATGAGAGGCTCTGTCAGAAAGCAAAAAATTGACAGGAACATGAGTTTTGCAAAGAAAGCTGTTTCTTACAAACAGCCATCCCAGGAGCATAAAATGAGTGTTAAAGTCACGTTTTCAAAAGTTCTCATCTTTTTTGATGAGGGCTCTGTCAGAAAGCAAAAAATTGACAGGAACATGAGATTTGCAAAGAAAGCTGTTTTCTCACTAACAGGCTATCCCAGGAACATAAAATGAGTGCTAAAGTCATGTTTTCAACAGTTCTCTTCTTTTTTGATGAGGGCTCTTTCAGAAAGCAAAAAATTGACAGGAACATGAGTTTTGCAAAAAAAGCTGTATTCTCACAAAGAGGCCATCCCAGGAACATAAAATGAGTGTTAAAGTCATGTTTTCAACAGTTCTCATCTTTTTGATGAGGGCTCTTTCAGAAAGCAAAAAATTGACAGGAACATGAGTTTTGCAAAGAAAGCTGTTTTCTCACAAACAGGCCATCCCAGGAACATAAAATGAGTGTTAAAGTCATGTTTTCAACAGTTTCTCAGTTTTTGATCAGGGACCTGTAAGTATGCTAAAAACAAACAGGAACATGAGTTTTGCAAAAAAGCTGTTTTTATAACAACTGGCCATCCCAGGAATATGACCTGAGTGTTAAAGTCATCTTGGCAACAGTTCTCATCTTTTTTGATCAGGGCTCTGTCAGAAAGCAAAAAATTGACAGGAACATGAGTTTTGCAAAAAAGCTGTTTTCTCACAAACAGGCCATCCCAGGAACATAAAATGTTGTTAAAGTCATGTTTTCAACAGTTCTCAATTCATTTGATCCAGGGACCTGTTAGAAAGCTATAAACTTACAGGAACATGAGTTTTGCAAAAAAGCTAGTTTTCACAAACAGGCCATCCCAGAAAATGATCTGAGTGTTAAAGTCATCTTGGAAAAAGTTTCTTTTTTTTTATTAGGGCTTTGTGTCAAAAGCAAAAATTGACAGAACATGAGTTTTGAAAGAAAGCTCTTTTCTTACAAACTGGCCATCCCAGGAATATGAACTGAGTGTTAAAGTCACCTTAAACAGTTCTCATCTTTTTTGATGAGGGCTTTGTCAGAATGCAAAAAATTGACAGAAACATGAGTTTTGCAAAAAAGCTGTTTTCTCACTTACAGGCTATCCCAGGAACATAAAATGAGTGTTAAAGTCATGTTTTCAACAGTTCTCAGTTAATTTGATCAGGGACCTGTAAGTAAGCTAAAAACAAACAGGAACATGAGTTTTGCAAAAAAAGCTGTTTTCTCACAAAGAGGCCATCCCAGGAACATAAAGTGAGTGTTAAAGTCATGTTTTCAACAGTTCTCATCTTTTTGATGAGGGCTCTTTCAGAAAGCAAAAAATTGACAGGAACATGAGTTTTGCAAAGAAAGCTGTTTTCTCACAAACAGGCCATCCCAGGAACATAAAATGAGTGTTAAAGTCATGTTTTCAACAGTTCTCAGTTTTTTGATCAGGGACCTGTAAGAAAGCAAAAACACAGGAACATGAGTTTTGCAAAAAAAGCTGTTTTATAACAAACTGGCCATCCCAGGAATATGACCTGAGTGTTAAAGTCATCTTGGCAACAGTTCTCATCTTTTTTGATGAGGGCTCTGTCAGAAAGCAAAAATTGACAGGAACATGAGTTTTGCAAAGAAAGCTGTTTTTCTCACAAACAGGCCATCCCAGGAATATGAAATGAGTGTTAAAGTCATGTTTTCAAAAGTTCTCAGTCTTTTGATCAGGGACCTGTAAGAAAGCTAAAACAAACAGGAACATGAGTTTTGCAAAAAAGCTGTTTTGCACAAACTGGCCATCCCAGGAATATGACCTGAGTGTTAAAGTCATCTTGGCAACAGTTCTCATCTATTTTGATGAGAGGCTCTGTCAGAAAGCAAAAATTGACAGGAACATGAGTTTTGCAAAGAAAGCTGTTTTTTAACAACTGGCCATCCCAGGAATATACCTAAGTGTTAAAGTCATCTTGCAACAGTTCTCATCTTTTTTGATGAGGGCTCTTTCAGAAAGCAAAAAATTGACAGGAACATGAGTTTTGCAAAGAAAGCTGTTTTCTCACAAACAGGCCATCCCAGGAACATAAAATGAGTGTTAAAGTCATGTTTTCAACAGTTCTCAGTTAATTGATCAGGGCTCTGTAAGAAAGCTAAAAACAAACAGGAACATGAGTTTTGCAAAAAAAGCTGTTTTATAACAAACTGGCCATCCCAGGAATATGACTGAGTGTTAAAGTCATCTTGGCAACAGTTCTCATCTTTTTTGATGAGGGCTCTGTCAGAAAGCAAAAAATTGACAGGAACATGAGTTTTGCAAAGAAGCTGTTTTCTCACAAACAGGCCATCCCAGGAACATAAAATGAGTGTTAAAGTCATGTTTTCAACAGTTCTCATCTTTTTGATGAGGGCTCTTTCAGAAAGCAAAAATTGACAGGAACATGAGTTTTGCAAAGAAAGCTGTTTTCTCACAAACAGGCCATCCCAGGAACATAAAATGAGTGTTAAAGTCATGTTTTCAACAGTTCTCATCTTTTTGATCAGGGACCTGTAGAAAGCTAAAAATTGACAGGAACATGAGTTTTGCAAAAAAAGCTGTTTTCATACAAACAGGCCATCCCAGGAATATGACCTGAGTGTTAAAGTCATCTTGGCAAAGTTCTCATCTATTTTGATGAGGGCTCTGTTCAAAAGCAAAAAATTGACAGGAACATGAGTTTTGCAAAGAAAGCTTTTTTAACAAACTGGCCATCCCAGGAATATGACCTGAGTGTTAAAGTCATCTTGGCAACAGTTCTCATCTTTTTTGATGAGGGCTCTTTCAGAAAGCAAAAATTGACAGGAACATGAGTTTTTCAAGAAAGCTGTTTTCTCACAAACAGGCCATCCCAGGAACATAAATGAGTGTTAAAGTCATGTTTTCAACAGTTCTCAGTTAATTTGATCAGGGACCTGTAAGAAAGCTAAAAACAAACAGGAACATGAGTTTTGCAAAAAAGCTGTTTTCTAACAAACTGGCCATCCCAGGAATATGACCTAGTGTTAAAGTCATCTTGGCAACAGTTCTCATCTTTTTTGATGAGGGCTCTGTCAGAAAGCAAAAAATTGACAGGAACATGAGTTTTGCAAAGAAAGCTGTTTTCTTACACAAAGCCATCCCAGGAACATAAATGAGTGTTAAAGTCACGTTTTCAAAAGTTCTCATCTTTTTTGATGAGGGCTCTGTCAGAAAGCAAAAATTGACAGGAACATGAGTTTTGCAAAGAAAGCTGTTTTCTCACAAACAGGCCATCCCAGGAACATAAATGAGTGTTAAAGTCATGTTTTCAACAGTTCTCATCTTTTTTGATGAGGGCTTTGTCAGAAAGCAAAAAATTGACAGGAACATGAGTTTTGCAAAAAAGCTGTTTTCTCACAACAGGCCATCCCAGGAACATAAAATGAGTGTTAAAGTCATGTTTTCAACAGTTCTCTCTTTTTTTGATGAGGGCTCTTTCAGAAAAAAAATTGACAGGAACATGAGTTTTGCAAAAAGCTGTTTTCTCACAAACAGGCCATCCCAGGAACATAAAATGAGTGTTAAAGTCATGTTTTCAACAGTTCTCAGTTAATTTGATCAGGACCTGTAAGTAAGCTAAAAAAACAGGAACATGAGTTTTGCAAAAAAGCTGTTTTTCAACAACTGGCCATCCCAGGAATGACCTGAGTGTTAAAGTCATCTTGCAACAGTTCTCATCTTTTTTGATGAGGGCTCTGTCAGAAAGCAAAAAATTGACAGGAACATGAGTTTTGCAAAGAAAGCTGTTTTTTTACAAACAGGCCATCCCAGGAATATAACCTGAGTGTTAAAGTCATGTTTTCAACAGTTCTCATCTTTTTGATGAGGGCTCTTTCAGAAAGCAAAAATTGACAGGAACATGAGTTTTGCAAAGAAAGCTGTTTTCTCACAAACAGGCCATCCCAGGAACATAAAATGAGTGTTAAAGTCATGTTTTCAACAGTTCTCATTAATTTGATCAGGGACCTGTAGTTGCAAAACAACAGGAACATGAGTTTTGCAAAAAAGCTGTTTTCTAACAAACTGGCCATCCCAGGATATGACCTGAGTGTTAAAGTCATCTTGGCAACAGTTCTCATCTTTTTTGATGAGGGCTCTGTCAGAAAGCAAAAAATTGACAGGAACATGAGTTTTGCAAAGAAAGCTGTTTTCTTACAACAAGCCATCCCAGGACATAAATGAGTGTTAAAGTCATGTTTTCAACAGTTCTCATCTTTTTTGATGAGGGCTCTCAGAAAGCAAAAAATTGACAGGAACATGAGTTTTGCAAAGAAAGCTGTTTTCTCACAACAGGCCATCCCAGGAACATAAAATGAGTGTTAAAGTCATGTTTTCAACAGTTCTCAGTTAATTTTGATCAGGGACCTGTTAGAAAGCTATAAACTTACAGGAACATGAGTTTTGCAAAAAAGCTGTTTGTCACAAACAGGCCATCCCAGAAAATGATCTGAGTGTTAAAGTCATCTTGGAAAAGTTTTCTTTTTTTTTATTAGGAGGGCCTTTGTCAAATGCAAAAAATGACAGAAACATGAGTTTTGAAAAGAAAGCTGTTTTCTTACAAACTGGCCATCCCAGGAATATGAACTGAGTGTTAAAGTCACCTTGCAACAGTTCTCATCTTTTTTGATGAGGGCTTTGTCAGAAAGCAAAAAATTGACAGGAACATGAATTTTGCCAAAAAAGCTGTTTTCTCACTTACAGGCTATCCCAGGAACATAAAATGAGTGTTAAAGTCATGTTTTCAACAGTTCTCTTCTTTTTTGATGAGGGCTCTTTCAGAAAGAAAAAATTGACAGGAACATGAGTTTTGCAAAGAAAGCTGTTTTCTCACAAACAGGCCATCCCAGGAACATAAAATGAGTGTTAAAGTCATGTTTTCAACAGTTCTCAGTTAATTTGATCAGGGACCTGTAAGTAAGCTAAAAACAAACAGGAACATGAGTTATGCAAAAAAAGCTGTTTTATAACAAACTGGCCATCCCAGGAATATGACCTGAGTGTGAAAGTCATCTTGGCAACAGTTCTCATCTTTTTTGATGAGAGGCTCTGTCAGAAAGCAAAAAATTGACAGGAACATGAGTTTTGCAAAGAAAGCTGTATTCTTACAATCAAGCCATCCCAGGAGCATAAAATGAGTGTTAAAGTCACGTTTTCAAAAGTTCTCATCTTTTTTGATGAGGGCTCTGTCAGAAAGCAAAAATTGACAGGAACATGAGTTTGCAAAGAAAGCTGTTTTCTCACTAACAGGCTATCCCAGGAACATAAAATGAGTGTTAAAGTCATGTTTTCAACAGTTCTCTTCTTTTTTGATGAGGGCTCTTTCAGAAAGCAAAAATTGACAGGAACATGAGTTTTGCAAAAAAAGCTGTTTTCTCACAAGAGGCCATCCCAGGAACATAAAATGAGTGTTAAAGTCATGTTTTCAACAGTTCTCATCTTTTGATGAGGGCTCTTTCAGAAAGCAAAAAATTGACAGGAACATGAGTTTTGCAAAGAAAGCTGTTTTCTCACAAACAGGCCATCCCAGGAACATAAAATGAGTGTTAAAGTCATGTTTTCAACAGTTCTCAGTTAATTTGATCAGGGACCTGTAGTATGCTAAAAACAACAGGAACATGAGTTTTGCAAAAAAAGCTGTTTTTAACAACACTGGCCATCCCAGGAATATGACCTGAGTGTTAAAGTCATCTTGGCAACAGTTCTCATCTTTTTTGATCAGGGCTCTGTCAGAAAGCAAAAAATTGACAGGAACATGAGTTTTGCAAAAAAGCTGTTTTCTCACAACAGGCCATCCCAGGAACATAAAATGTGTGTTAAAGTCATGTTTTCAACAGTTCTCAATTCATTTGATCCAGGGACCTGTTAGAAAGCTAAAACTTACAGGAACATGAGTTTTGCAAAAAAGCTGTTTGTCACAAACAGGCCATCCCAGGAAATGATCTGAGTGTTAAAGTCATCTTGGAAAAAGTTTTCTTTTTTTTTATTAGGGCTTGTGTCAGAATGCAAAAAATTGACAGAAACATGAGTTTTGAAAAGAAAGCTCTTTTCTTACAAACTGGCCATCCCAGGAATATGAACTGAGTGTTAAAGTCACCTTGCAACAGTTCTCATCTTTTTTGATGAGGGCTTGTCAGAAAGCAAAAAATTGACAGGAACATGAGTTTTGCAAAAAAAGCTGTTTTCTCACTTACAGGCTATCCCAGGAACATAAATGAGTGTTAAAGTCATGTTTTCAACAGTTCTCAGTTTTTTGATGAGGGCCTGTCAGAAAGCTAAAAATTGACAGGAACATGAGTTTTGCAAAGAAAGCTGTTTTCTCACAAACAGGCCATCCCAGGAACATAAATGAGTGTTAAAGTCATGTTTTCAACAGTTCTCTCTCTTTTTGATGAGGGCTCTTCAGAAAGCAAAAAATTGACAGGAACATGAGTTTTGCAAAGAAAGCTGTTTTCTCA
Organism: Oreonectes daqikongensis; assembly: GCA_026939265.1. NCBI lineage: Eukaryota > Metazoa > Chordata > Actinopteri > Cypriniformes > Nemacheilidae > Oreonectes > Oreonectes daqikongensis. The sequence goes on along the minus strand of JAOTQM010000291.1, from coordinate 8,688 downwards.
CAAACAGGCCATCCCAGGAACATAAAATGAGTGTTAAAGTCATGTTTTCAACAGTTCTCAGTTAATTTGATCAGGGACCTGTAAGTAAGCTAAAAACAACAGGAACATGAGTTTTGCAAAAAAAGCTGTTTTCTAACAAACTGGCCATCCCAGGAATATGACCTGAGTGTTAAAGTCATCTTGGCAACAGTTCTCATCTTTTTTGATGAGGGCTCTGTCAGAAAGCAAAAATTGACAGGAACATGAGTTTTGCAAAGAAAGCTGTTTTCTCACAAACAGGCCATCCCAGGAATATGAACTGAGTGTTAAAGTCATGTTTTCAAAAGTTCTCAGTTAATTTGATCAGGGACCTGTAAGAAGCTAAACAAACAGGAACATGAGTTTTGCAAAAAAAGCTGTTTTGCAACAACTGGCCATCCCAGGAATATGACCTGAGTGTTAAAGTCATCTTGGCAACAGTTCTCATCTATTTTGATGAGGGCTCTGTCAGAAAGCAAAAATTGACAGGAACATGAGTTTTGCAAAGAAAGCTGTTTTTTAACAAACTGGCCATCCCAGGATATGACCTAAGTGTTAAAGTCATCTTGGCAACAGTTCTCATCTTTTTTGATGAGGGCTCTTTCAGAAAGCAAAAAATTGACAGGAACATGAGTTTTGCAAAGAAAGCTGTTTTCTCACAACAGGCCATCCCAGGAACATAAATGAGTGTTAAAGTCATGTTTTCAACAGTTCTCAGTTAATTTTGATCAGGGACCTGTAGAAAGCTAAAACAACAGGAACATGAGTTTTGCAAAAAAAGCTGTTTCTAACAAACTGGCCATCCCAGGATATGACCTGAGTGTTAAAGTCATCTTGGCAACAGTTCTCATCTTTTTTGATGAGGGCTCTGTCAGAAAGCAAAAATTGACAGGAACATGAGTTTTGCAAAGAAAGCTGTTTTCTCACTCAGGCCATCCCAGGAACATAAAATGAGTGTTAAAGTCATGTTTTCAACAGTTCTCATCTTTTTGATGAGGGCTCTTTCAGAAAGCAAAAATTGACAGGAACATGAGTTTTGCAAAGAAAGCTGTTTTCTCACACAACAGGCCATCCCAGGAACATAAATGAGTGTTAAAGTCATGTTTTCAACAGTTCTCAGTTAATTTGATCAGGGCCTGTCAGAAAGCTAAAACAAACAGGAACATGAGTTTTGCAAAAAAAGCTGTTTTCTCACAAACTGGCCATCCCAGGAACATAAAATGACCTGTGTTAAAGTCATCTTGGCAACAGTTCTCATCTATTTTGATGAGAGGCTCTGTCAGAAAGCAAAAATTGACAGGAACATGAGTTTTGCAAAGAAAGCTGTTTTTTCACAAACTGGCCATCCCAGGAATATGACCTGAGTGTTAAAGTCATCTTTTCAACAGTTCTCATCTTTTTTATGAGGGCTCTTTCAGAAAGCAAAAAATTGACAGGAACATGAGTTTTTCAAAGAAGCTGTTTTCTCACAAACAGGCCATCCCAGGAACATAAAATGAGTGTTAAAGTCATGTTTTCACAGCTTCTCAGTTAATTTGATCAGGGACTGTAGAATGCAAAACAACAGGAACATGAGTTTTGCAAAAAAGCTGTTTTTAACAAACTGGCCATCCCAGGAATATGAACCTGAGTGTTAAAGTCATCTTGGCAACAGTTCTCATCTTTTTTGATGAGGGCTCTGTCAGAAAGCAAAAAATTGACAGGAACATGAGTTTTGCAAAGAAAGCTGTTTTCTTACAAACAGCCATCCCAGGAACATAAATGAGTGTTAAAGTCACGTTTTCAAAAGTTCTCATCTTTTTTTGATGAGGGCTCTGTCAGAAAGCAAAAAATTGACAGGAACATGAGTTTTGCAAAGAAAGCTGTTTTCTCACTAACAGGCTATCCCAGGAACATAAATGAGTGTTAAAGTCATGTTTTCAACAGTTCTCATCTTTTTGATGAGGGCTTGTCAGAAAGCAAAAATTGACAGGAACATGAGTTTTGCAAAAAAGCTGTTTTCTCTCACTACAGGCCATCCCAGGAACATAAAATGAGTGTTAAAGTCATGTTTTCAACAGTTCTCTTCTTTTTGATGAGGGCTCTTTCAGAAGCAAAAAATTGACAGGACATGAGTTTTGCAAGAAAAGCTGTTTTCTCACAAACAGGCCATCCCAGGAACATAAAATGAGTGTTAAAGTCATGTTTTCAAACAGTTCTCAGTTAATTTGATCAGGGACTGAAGTAAGCTAAAAACAAACAGGAACATGAGTTTTGCAAAAAAGCTGTTTTCTCACAAACTGGCCATCCCAGGAATATGACCTGAGTGTTAAAGTCATCTTGCAAAAGTTCTCATCTATTTTGATGAGGCTCTGTCAGAAAGCAAAAATTGACAGGAACATGAGTTTTGCAAAAAAGCTGTTTTTTTAACAAACTGGCCATCCCAGGAATATGACCTGAGTGTTAAAGTCATGTTTTCAACAGTTCTCATCTTTTTTGATGAGGGCTCTTTCAGAAAGCAAAAATTGACAGGAACATGAGTTTTGCAAAGAAAGCTGTTTTCTCACAAACAGGCCATCCCAGGAACATAAAATGAGTGTTAAAGTCATGTTTTCAACAGTTCTCATTATTTTGATCAGGGACCTGTTAGAAAGCTATAAACTTACAGGAACATGAGTTTTGCAAAAAAGCTGTTTGTCACAAACAGGCCATCCCAGGAAAATGATCTGAGTGTTAAAGTCATCTTGGAAAAGTTTTCTTTTTTTTTATTAGGGCTTTGTGTCAGAATGCAAAAAATTGACAGAAACATGAGTTTTGAAAGAAAGCTGTTTTCTACAAACTGGCCATCCCAGGAATATGAACTGAGTGTTAAAGTCACCTTGCAAACAGTTCTCATCTTTTTTGATGAGGGCTTTGTCAGAAAGCAAAAAATTGACAGGAACATGAGTTTTGCAAAAAAGCTGTTTTTCTCACTTACAGGCTATCCCAGGAACATAAAGAGTGTTAAAGTCATGTTTTCAACAGTTCTCTTCTTTTTTGATGAGGGCTCTTTCAGAAAGCAAAAAATTGACAGGAACATGAGTTTTGCAAAGAAAGCTGTTTTCTCACAAACAGGCCATCCCAGGAACATAAAATGAGTGTTAAAGTCAGTTTTCAACAGTTCTCAGTTATTTGATCAGGGACCTGTAGTAAGCTAAAAACAACAGGAACATGAGTTTTGCAAAAAAAGCTGTTTTATAACAAACTGGCCATCCCAGGAATATGACCTGAGTGTTAAAGTCATCTTGGCAACAGTTCTCATCTTTTTTGATGAGAGGCTCTGTCAGAAAGCAAAAAATTGACAGGAACATGAGTTTTGCAAAGAAAGCTGTTTTCTTACAACAAGCCATCCCAGGAGCATAAAATGAGTGTTAAAGTCACGTTTTCAAAAGTTCTCATCTTTTTTGATGAGGGCTCTGTCAGAAAGCAAAAAATTGACAGGAACATGAGATTTGCAAAGAAAGCTGTTTTCTCACTAACAGGCTATCCCAGGAACATAAAATGAGTGTTAAAGTCATGTTTTCAACAGTTCTCTTCTTTTTTGATGAGGGCTCTTTCAGAAAGCAAAAATTGACAGGAACATGAGTTTTGCAAAAAAGCTGTTTTCTCACAAGAGGCCATCCCAGGAACATAAAGAGTGTTAAAGTCATGTTTTCAACAGTTCTCATCTTTTTTGATGAGGGCTCTTTCAGAAAGCAAAAAATTGACAGGAACATGAGTTTTGCAAAGAAAGCTGTTTTCTCACAAACAGGCCATCCCAGGAACATAAAATGAGTGTTAAAGTCATGTTTTCAACAGTTCTCATTAATTTGATCAGGGACCTGTAAGTATGCTAAAAACAAACAGGAACATGAGTTTTGCAAAAAAAGCTGTTTTATAACAAACTGGCCATCCCAGGAATATGACCTGAGTGTTAAAGTCATCTTGGCAACAGTTCTCATCTTTTTTGATCAGGGCTCTGTCAGAAAGCAAAAATTGACAGGAACATGAGTTTTGCAAAAAAGCTGTTTTCTCACAACAGGCCATCCCAGGAACATAAAATGAGTGTTAAAGTCATGTTTTCAACAGTTCTCAATTCATTTGATCAGGGACCTGTTAGAAAGCTATAAACTTACAGGAACATGAGTTTTGCAAAAAAGCTAGTTTGTCACAAACAGGCCATCCCAGAACATGATCTGAGTGTTAAAGTCATCTTGAAAAGTTTCTTTTTTTTTATTAGGGCTTGTGTCAGAATGCAAAAAATTGACAGAAACATGAGTTTTGAAAAGAAAGCTGTTTTCTTACAAACTGGCCATCCCAGGAATATGAACTGAGTGTTAAAGTCACCTTGCAAAACATTCTCTTTTTGATGAGGGCTTTGTCAGAAAGCAAAAAATTGACAGGAACATGAATTTTGCAAAAAAGCTGTTTTCTCTCACTTAAAGGCTATCCCAGGAACATAAAATGAGTGTTAAAGTCATGTTTTCAACAGTTCTCTTCTTTTTTGATGAGGGCTCTTTCAGAAAGCAAAAAATTGACAGGAACATGAGTTTTGCAAAGAAAGCTGTTTTCTCACAAACAGGCCATCCCAGGAACATAAAATGAGTGTTAAAGTCATGTTTTCAACAGTTCTCAGTTAATTTGATCAGGGACCTGTAAGTAAGCTAAAAACAACAGGAACATGAGTTTTGCAAAAAAAGCTGTTTTGCAACAAACTGGCCATCCCAGGATATGACCTAGTGTTAAAGTCATCTTGGCAATTTTCTCATCTATTTTGATGAGAGCTCTGTCAGAAAGCAAAAAATTGACAGGAACATGAGTTTTGCAAAGAAAGCTGTTTTTTAACAAACTGGCCATCCCAGGAATATGACCTGAGTGTTAAAGTCATCTTGGCAACAGTTCTCATCTTTTTTATGAGGGCTCTTTCAGAAAGCAAAAAATTGACAGGAACATGAGTTTTGCAAAGAAAGCTGTTTTCTCACAAACAGGCCATCCCAGGAACATAAAATGAGTGTTAAAGTCATGTTTTCAACAGTCTCTCAGTTAATTTGATCAGGGACCTGTAAGAAAGCTAAAAACAAACAGGAACATGAGTTTTGCAAAAAAGCTGTTTTATAACAATTGGCCATCCCAGGAATATGACCTGAGTGTTAAAGTCATCTTGGCAACAGTTCTCATCTTTTTTGATGAGAGGCTCTGTCAGAAAGCAAAAATTGACAGGAACATGAGTTTTGCAAAGAAAGCTGTTTTCTTACAAACAGGCCATCCCAGGAACATAAAATGAGTGTTAAAGTCACGTTTTCAAACAGTTCTCATCTTTTTTGATGAGGGCTCTGTCAGAAAGCAAAAAATTGACAGGAACATGAGTTTTGCAAAGAAAGCTGTTTTCTCACTAACAGGCTATCCCAGGAACATAAAATGAGTGTTAAAGTCATGTTTTCAACAGTTCTCTTCTTTTTGATGAGGGCTCTTTCAGAAAGCAAAAAATTGACAGGAACATGAGTTTTGCAAAGAAAGCTGTTTTCTCACAAACAGGCCATCCCAGGAACATAAAATGAGTGTTAAAGTCATGTTTTCAACAGTTCTCAGTTAATTTGATCCAGGGACCTGTTAGAAAGCTATAAACTTACAGGAACATGAGTTTTGCAAAAAAGCTAGTTTGTCACAAACAGGCCATCCCAAGAAAATGATCTGAGTGTTAAAGTCATCTTGGAAAAAGTTTTCTTTTTTTTTATTAGGGCTTTGTGTCAGAATGCAAAAAATTGACAGAAACATGAGTTTTGAAAAGAAAGCTCTTTTCTTACAAACTGGCCATCCCAGGAATATGAACTGAGTGTTAAAGTCATGTTTTCAAAAGTTCTCATCTTTTTTTGATGAGGGCTTTGTCAGAAAGCAAAAAATTGACAGGAACATGAATTTTGCAAAAAAGCTGTTTTCTCACTTACAGGCTATCCCAGGAACATAAAATGAGTGTTAAAGTCATGTTTTCAACAGTTCTCTTCTTTTTTGATGAGGGCTCTTTCAGAAAGCAAAAAATTGACAGGAACATGAGTTTTGCAAAGAAAGCTGTTTTCTCACAAACAGGCCATCCCAGGAACATAAAATGAGTGTTAAAGTCAGTTTTCAACAGTTCTCAGTTAATTTGATCAGGGACCTGTAAGAAGCTAAAAACAAACAGGAACATGAGTTTTGCAAAAAAAGCTGTTTTATTACAAACTGGCCATCCCAGGAATATGACCTGAGTGTTAAAGTCATCTTGGCAACAGTTCTCATCTTTTTTGATGAGAGGCTCTGTCAGAAAGCAAAAAATTGACAGGAACATGAGTTTTGCAAAGAAAGCTGTTTTCTTACAATCAAGCCATCCCAGGAGCATAAATGAGTGTTAAAGTCACTTTTCAAAAGTTCTCATCTTTTTGATGAGGGCTCTGTCAGAAAGCAAAAATTGACAGGAACATGAGTTTTGCAAAGAAAGCTGTTTTCTCACTAACAGGCTATCCCAGGAACATAAAATGAGTGTTAAAGTCATGTTTTCAACAGTTCTCTTCTTTTTGATGAGGGCTCTTTCAGAAAGCAAAAAATTGACAGGAACATGAGTTTTGCAAAAAAAGCTGTTTCTCACAAAGAGGCCATCCCAGGAACATAAAATGAGTGTTAAAGTCATGTTTTCAACAGTTCTCATCTTTTTGATGAGGGCTCTTTCAGAAAGCAAAAAATTGACAGGAACATGAGTTTTGCAAAGAAAGCTGTTTTCTCACAAACAGGCCATCCCAGGAACATAAAATGAGTGTTAAAGTCATGTTTTCAACAGTTCTCAGTTAATTTGATCAGGGACCTGTAAGTATGCTAAAACAACAGGAACATGAGTTTTGCAAAAAAAGCTGTTTTATAACAAACTGGCCATCCCAGGAATATGACCTGAGTGTTAAAGTCATCTTGGCAACAGTTCTCATCTTTTTGATCAGGGCTCTGTCAGAAAGCAAAAATTGACAGGAACATGAGTTTTGCAAAAAAAGCTGTTTTCTCACAACAGGCCATCCCAGGAACATAAAATGAGTGTTAAAGTCATGTTTTCAACAGTTCTCAATTCATTTGATCCAGGGACCTGTTAGAAAGCTATAAACTTACAGGAACATGAGTTTTGCAAAAAAAGCTAGTTTGTCACAAACAGGCCATCCCAGAAATGATCTGAGTGTTAAAGTCATCTTGGAAAAAGTTTTCTTTTTTTTGATTAGGGCTTTGTGTCAGAATGCAAAAAATTGACAGAAACATGAGTTTTGCAAAAGAAAGCTCTTTTCTTACAAACTGGCCATCCCAGGAATATGAACTGAGTGTTAAAGTCACCTTGCAACAGTTCTCATCTTTTTTGATGAGGGCTTTGTCAGAAAGCAAAAATTGACAGGAACATGATTTTGCAAAAAAAGCTGTTTTCTCACTTACAGGCTATCCCAGGAACATAAAATGAGTGTTAAAGTCATGTTTTCAACAGTTCTCTTCTTTTTTGATGAGGGCTCTTTCAGAAAGCAAAAAATTGACAGGAACATGAGTTTTGCAAAGAAAGCTGTTTTCTCACAAACAGGCCATCCCAGGAACATAAAATGAGTGTTAAAGTCATGTTTTCAACAGTTCTCAGTTAATTTGATCAGGGACCTAAGTAAGCTAAAAACACAGGAACATGAGTTTTGCAAAAAAAGCTGTTTTCTCAACAAACTGGCCATCCCAGGAATATGACCTGAGTGTTAAAGTCATCTTGGCAAAGTTCTCATCTATTTTGATGAGGGCTCTGTCAGAAAGCAAAAAATTGACAGGAACATGAGTTTTGCAAAAAAGCTGTTTTTTAACAAACTGGCCATCCCAGGAATATGACCTGAGTGTTAAAGTCATCTTGGCAACAGTTCTCATCTTTTTTGATGAGGGCTCTTTCAGAAAGCAAAAAATGACAGGAACATGAGTTTTGCAAAGAAAGCTGTTTTCTCACAAACAGGCCATCCCAGGAACATAAAATGAGTGTTAAAGTCATGTTTTCAACAGTTCTCAGTTAATTTGATCAGGGACCTGTAGAAAGCTAAAAACAAACAGGAACATGAGTTTTGCAAAAAAGCTGTTTTATAACAAACTGGCCATCCCAGGAATATGACCTGAGTGTTAAAGTCATCTTGGCAACAGTTCTCATCTTTTTTGATGAGGGCTCTGTCAGAAAGCAAAAAATTGACAGGAACATGAGTTTTGCAAAGAAAGCTGTTTCTTACAACAAGCCATCCCAGGAACATAAAATGAGTGTTAAAGTCATGTTTTCAACAGTTCTCATCTTTTTTGATGAGGGCTCTGTCAGAAAGCAAAAAATTGACAGGAACATGAGTTTTGCAAAAAAGCTGTTTTCTCACAAACAGCCATCCCAGGAACATAAATGAGTGTTAAAGTCATGTTTTCAACAGTTCTCATCTTTTTGATGAGGGCTCTTTCAGAAAGCAAAAAATTGACAGGAACATGAGTTTTGCAAAGAAAGCTGTTTTCTCACAAACAGGCCATCCCAGGAACATAAAATGAGTGTTAAAGTCATGTTTTCAACAGTTCTCAGTTAATTTGATCAGGGACCTGTTAGAAAGCTAAAAATTACAGGAACATGAGTTTTGCAAAAAAGCTGTTTGTCACAAACAGGCCATCCCAGGAAAATGA
>JAOTQM010000290.1:0-42944 GCA_026939265.1 Oreonectes daqikongensis | reverse complement strand
CTTTTTTGATTAGGGACATGTCAGGAAACACAAATCTGACAGGAACATGAGTTTTGCAAAGAAAGCTTTATTCTGACACACAATACCATTCTAGGAACATGAAATGAGTGTTAAAGTAATGTTTTCTCAGTTCTCATCTTTTTTGTTCAGGGACATGTCAGGAAACACAAATCTGACAGGAACATGAGTTTTGCAAAGAAAGCTTTTCTGTCACACAAGCCATCCTAGGAACATGAAATGAGTGTTAAAGTAATGTTTTCATCAGTTCTCATCTTTTTCGTTCAGGGACATGTCAGGAAACACAAATCTGACAGGAACATGAGTTTTGCAAAGAAAGCTTTTTTCTGTCACACAAGCCATCCTAACAACATGAAATGAGTGTTAAAGTAATGTTTTCATCAGTTCTCATCTTTTTCGTTCAGGGACATGTCAGGAAACACAAATCTGACAGGAACATGAGTTTGCAAAGAAAGCTTTTTTCTTACACAAGGCCATCCTAGGAACATGAAATGAGTGTTAAAGTAATGTTTTCTACAGTTCTCATCTTTTTGATAGGGCCATGTCAGGAAAGACAAATCTGACAGGAACATGAGTTTTGCAAAGAAAGCTTTATTCTGACACTCAATACCATTCTAGGAACATGAAATAACTGTTAAAGTAATGTTTTCATCAGTTCTCATCTTTTTCGTTCAGGGACATGTCAGGAAACACAAATCTGACAGGAACATGAGTTTTGCAAAGAAAGCTTTTTTCTTACACACAAGGCATCCTAGGAACATGAAATGAGTGTTAAAGTAATGTTTTCTACAGTTCTCATCTTTTTGATTAGGGACATGTCAGGAAACACAAATCTGACAGGAACATGAGTTTTGCAAAGAAAGCTTTATTCTGACACTCAATACCATTCTAGGAACATAAAATGAACTGTTAAAGTAATGTTTTCATCAGTTCTCATCTTTTTCGTTCAGGGACATGTCAGGAAAACAAATCTGACAGGAACATGAGTTTTGCAAAGAAAGCTTTTTCTTACACACAGGCCATCCTATAGGAACATGAAATGAGTGTTAAAGTAATGTTTTCATCAGTTCTCATCTTTTTTGTTCAGGGCCATGTCAGGAAACACAAATCTGACAGGAACATGAGTTTTGCAAAGAAAGCTTTATTCTGACACTCAAGCCATTCTAGGAACATGAAATGAGTGTTAAAGTAATGTTTTCATCAGTTCTCATCTTTTTCGTTCAGGGACATGTCAGGAAACACAAATCTGACAGGAACATGAGTTTTGCAAAGAAAGCTTTTTTCTGTCACACAAGCCATCCTACAACATGAAATGAGTGTTAAAGTAATGTTTTAACAGTTCTCATCTTTTTCGTTCAGGGACATGTCAGGAAACACAAATCTGACAGGAACATGAGTTTTGCAAAGAAAGCTTTTTTCTGACACTCAATACCATTCTAGGAACATGAAATGAGTGTTAAAGTAATGTTTTCATCAGTTCTCATCTTTTTCGTTCAGGGACATGTCAGGAAACACAAATCTGACAGGAACATGAGTTTTGCAAAGAAAGCTTTTTCTGACACACAAAGCCATCCTAAACATGAAATGAGTGTTAAAGTAATGTTTTCATCAGTTCTCATCTTTTCGTTCAGGGACATGTCAGGAAACACAAATCTGACAGGAACATGAGTTTTGCAAAGAAAGCTTTTTCTCACACAGGCCATCCTAGGAACATGAAATGAGTGTTAAAGTAATGTTTTCTACAGTTCTCATCTTTTTGTTCAGGGACATGTCAGGAAACACAAATCTGACAGGAACATGAGTTTTGCAAAGAAAGCTTTATTCTGACACTCAATACCATCCTAGGAACATAAAATGAGTGTTAAAGTAATGTTTTCATCAGTTCTCATCTTTTCGTTCAGGGCCATGTCAGGAAACACAAATCTGACAGGAACATGAGTTTTGCAAAGAAAGCTTTTTTCTGACACACAATACCATTCTAGGAACATGAAATGAGTGTTAAAGTAATGTTTTCATCAGTTCTCATCTTTTTCGTTCAGGGACATGTCAGGAAACACAAATCTGACAGGAAACATGAGTTTTGCAAAGAAAGCTTTTTCTGTCACACAAGCCATCCTAAAACATGAAATGAGTGTTAAAGTAATGTTTTCATCAGTTCTCATCTTTTTCGTTCAGGGACATGTCAGGAAACACAAATCTGACAGGAACATGAGTTTTGCAAAGAAAGCTTTTTCTTACACACAGGCCATCTAGGAACATAAATGAGTGTTAAAGTAATGTTTTCACAGTTCTCATCTTTTTGATTAGGGCCAGTCAGGAAACACAAATCTGACAGGAACATGAGTTTTGCAAAGAAAGCTTTATTCTGACACTCAATACCATCCTAGGAACATAAAATAACTGTTAAAGTAATGTTTTCATCAGTTCTCATCTTTTTCGTTCAGGGACATGTCAGGAAACACAAATCTGACAGGAACATGAGTTTTGCAAAGAAAGCTTTTTCTTACACACAGGCCATCCTAGGAACATAGAATGAGTGTTAAAGTAATGTTTTCACAGTTCTCATCTTTTGATTAGGGACATGTCAGGAAACACAAATCTGACAGGAACAATGAGTTTTGCAAAGAAAGCTTTATTCTGACACTCAATACCATTCTAGGAACATGAAATGAGTGTTAAAGTAATGTTTTCATCAGTTCTCATCTTTTTGTTCAGGGACCAAGTCAGGAAACACAAATCTGACAGGAACATGAGTTTTGCAAAGAAAGCTTTTTTTGTCACACAAGCCATCCTAACAACATGAAATGAGTGTTAAAGTAATGTTTTAATCAGTTCTCATCTTTTTCGTTCAGGGACATGTCAGGAAACACAAATCTGACAGGAACATGAGTTTTGCAAAGAAAGCTTTTTCTTCACACAAGCCATCTAGGAACATGAAATGAGTGTTAAAGTAATGTTTTCTACAGTTCTCATCTTTTTTGTTCAGGGACATGTCAGGAAACACAAATCTGACAGGAACATGAGTTTTGCAAAGAAAGCTTTATTCTGACACTCAATACCATCTAGGAACATGAAATAACTGTTAAAGTAATGTTTTCATCAGTTCTCATCTTTTTCGTTCAGGGACATGTCAGGAAACACAAATCTGACAGGAACATGAGTTTGCAAAGAAAGCTTTTTTCTGTCACACAAGCCATCCTAACAACATGAAATGAGTGTTAAAGTAATGTTTCATCAGTTCTCATCTTTTTCGTTCAGGGACATGTCAGGAAACACAAATCTGACAGGAACATGAGTTTTGCAAAGAAAGCTTTTTCTGACACACAAGGCCATTCTAGGAACATGAAATGAGTGTTAAAGTAATGTTTTCATCAGTTCTCATTTTTCGTTCAGGGCCATGTCAGGAAACACAAATCTGACAGGAACATGAGTTTGCAAAGAAAGCTTTTTCTGTCACACAAGCCATCCTAACAACATGAAATGAGTGTTAAAGTAATGTTTTCATCAGTTCTCATCTTTTGTTCAGGGACATGTCAGGAAACACAAATCTGACAGGAACATGAGTTTTGCAAAGAAAGCTTTTTCTACACACAGGCCATCCTAGGAACAAGAATGAGTGTTAAAGTAATGTTTTCTACAGTTCTCATCTTTTTGATTAGGGCCATGTCAGGAAAGACAAATCTGACAGGAACATGAGTTTTGCAAAGAAAGCTTTATTCTGACACTCAATACCATTCTAGGAACATGAAATAACTGTTAAAGTAATGTTTTCATCAGTTCTCATCTTTTTCGTTCAGGGCATGTCAGGAAACACAAATCTGACAGGAACATGAGTTTTGCAAAGAAAGCTTTTCTGTCACACAAGCCATCCTAACAACATGAAATGAGTGTTAAAGTAATGTTTTCATCAGTTCTCATCTTTTTCGTTCAGGGACATGTCAGGAAACACAAATCTGACAGGAACATGAGTTTTGCAAAGAAAGCTTTTTCTTACACACAGGCCATCCTAGGAACATAGAATGAGTGTTAAAGTAATGTTTTCTACAGTTCTCATCTTTTTGATTAGGGCCATGTCAGGAAACACAAATCTGACAGGAACATGAGTTTTGCAAAGAAAGCTTTATTCTGACACTCAATACATTCTAGGAACATGAAATAACTGTTAAAGTAATGTTTTCATCAGTTCTCATCTTTTTCGTTCAGGGACATGTCAGGAGGAAACACAAATCTGACAGGAACATGAGTTTTGCAAAGAAAGCTTTTTTCTGACACACAATACCATCTAGGAACATGAAATGAGTTAAAGTAATGTTTTCATCAGTTCTCATCTTTTCGTTCAGGGACATGTCAGGAAACACAAATCTGACAGGAACATGAGTTTTGCAAAGAAAGCTTTTTTTGTCACACAAGCCATCCTAGGAACATGAAATGAGTGTTAAAGTAATGTTTTATCAGTTCTCATCTTTTTCGTTCAGGGACATGTCAGGAAACACAAATCTGACAGGAACATGAGTTTTGCAAAGAAAGCTTTTTTCTGTCACACAAGCCATCCTAGGAACATGAAATGAGTGTTAAAGTAATGTTTTCTACAGTTCTCATCTTTTTGTTCAGGGACATGTCAGGAAACACAAATCTGACAGGAACATGAGTTTTGAAAAGAAAGCTTTATTCTGACACTCAAGGCATTCTAGGAACATGAAATAACTGTTAAAGTAATGTTTTCATCAGTTCTCATCTTTTTCGTTCAGGGACATGTCAGGAAACACAAATCTGACAGGAACATGAGTTTTGCAAAGAAAGCTTTTTTCTGTCACACCAAGCCATCCTAACAACATGAAATGAGTGTTAAAGTAATGTTTTCATCAGTTCTCATCTTTTTCGTTCAGGGACATGTCAGGAAACACAAATCTGACAGGAACATGAGTTTTGCAAAGAAAGCTTTTTCTTACACACAAGGCATCCTAGGAACATAAAATGAGTGTTAAAGTAATGTTTTCTACAGTTCTCATCTTTTTGATCAGGGCCATGTCAGGAAACACAAATCTGACAGAAACATGAGTTTTGCAAAGAAAGCTTTATTCTGACACTCAATACCATTCTAGGAACATGAAATAACTGTTAAAGTAATGTTTTCATCAGTTCTCATCTTTTTCGTTCAGGGACATGTCAGGAAACACAAATCTGACAGGAAATGAGTTTTGCAAAGAAAGCTTTTTCTGTCACACAAGCCATCCTAACAACATGAAATGAGTGTTAAAGTAATGTTTTCATCAGTTCTCATCTTTTTAGTTCAGGGACATGTCAGGAAACACAAATCTGACAGGAACATGAGTTTTGCAAAGAAAGCTTTTTCTTACACACAGGCCATCTAGGATAAAATGAGTGTTAAAGTAATGTTTTCTACAGTTCTCATCTTTTTGATTAGGGCCATGTCAGGAAAGACAAATCTGACAGGAACATGAGTTTTGCAAAGAAAGCTTTATTCTGACACTCAATACCATTCTAGGAACATGAAATAACTGTTAAAGTAATGTTTCATCAGTTCTCATCTTTTTCGTTCAGGGACATGTCAGGAAACACAAATCTGACAGGAACATGAGTTTTGCAAAGAAAGCTTTTTTCTACACACAAGGCCATCCTAGGAACATGAAATGAGTGTTAAAGTAATGTTTTCTACAGTTCTCATCTTTTTTGATCAGGGCCATGTCAGGAAACACAAATCTGACAGGAACATGAGTTTTGCAAAGAAAGCTTTATTCTTGACACTCAATACCATTCTAGGAACATGAAATAAGTGTTAAAGTAATGTTTTCATCAGTTCTCATCTTTTTCGTTCAGGGACATGTCAGGAAACACAAATCTGACAGGAACATGAGTTTTGCAAAGAAAGCTTTTTTCTGCACACAAGCCATCCTAGAAACATGAAATGAGTGTTAAAGTAATGTTTTCATCAGTTCTCATCTTTTTCGTTCAGGGACATGTCAGGAAACACAAATCTGACAGGAACATGAGTTTTGCAAAGAAAGCTTTTTCTACACACAGGCCATCCTAGGAACATGAAATGAGTGTTAAAGTAATGTTTTCATCAGTTCTCATCTTTTTTGATTAGGGCATGTCAGGAAACACAAATCTGACAGGAACATGAGTTTTGCAAAGAAAGCTTTTTCTTACACACAACCATTCTAGGAACATGAAATGAGTGTTAAAGTAATGTTTTCATCAGTTCTCATCTTTTTCGTTCAGGGACATGTCAGGAAACACAAATCTGACAGGAACATGAGTTTTGCAAAGAAAGCTTATTCTGACACTCAATACCATTCTAGGAACATGAAATGAGTGTTAAAGTAATGTTTTCATCAGTTCTCATCTTTTTCGTTCAGGGACATGTCAGGAAACACAAATCTGACAGGAACATGAGTTTTGCAAAGAAAGCTTTTTTCTGTCACACAAGCCATCCTAACAACATGAAATGAGTGTTAAAGTAATGTTTTATCAGTTCTCATCTTTTTCGTTCAGGGACATGTCAGGAAACACAAATCTGACAGGAACATGAGTTTTGCAAAGAAAGCTTTTTTCTGACACACAAGCCATCCTAGGAACATGAAATGAGTGTTAAAGTAATGTTTTCTACAGTTCTCATCTTTTTGTTCAGGGCCATGTCAGGAAACACAAATCTGACAGGAACATGAGTTTTGCAAAGAAAGCTTTATTCTGACACTCAATACCATCTAGGAACATGAAATAACTGTTAAAGTAATGTTTTCATCAGTTCTCATCTTTTTCGTTCAGGGACATGTCAGGAAACACAAATCTGACAGGAACATGAGTTTTGCAAAGAAAGCTTTTTTCTGTCACACAAGCCATCCTAACAACATGAAATGAGTGTTAAAGTAATGTTTTCATCAGTTCTCATCTTTTTCGTTCAGGGACATGTCAGGAAACACAAATCTGACAGGAACATGAGTTTTGCAAAGAAAGCTTTTTCTTCACACAAGGCCATCCTAGGAACATAAAATGAGTGTTAAAGTAATGTTTTCTACAGTTCTCATCTTTTTTGATCAGGGCCATGTCAGGAAACACAAATCTGACAGGAACATGAGTTTTGCAAAGAAAGCTTTTTCTGACACTCAATACCATTCTAGGAACATGAAATAACTGTTAAAGTAATGTTTTCATCAGTTCTCATCTTTTTCGTTCAGGGACATGTCAGGAAACACAAATCTGACAGGAACATGAGTTTTGCAAAGAAAGCTTTTTTCTGTCACACAAGCCATCCTAACAACATGAAATGAGTGTTAAAGTAATGTTTTCATCAGTTCTCATCTTTTTCGTTCAGGGACATGTCAGGAAACACAAATCTGACAGGAACATGAGTTTTGCAAAGAAAGCTTTTTTCTTACACACAGGCCATCCTAGGACATAGAATGAGTGTTAAAGTAATGTTTTCTACAGTTCTCATCTTTTTGATTAGGGCCATGTCAGGAAAGACAAATCTGACAGGAACATGAGTTTTGCAAAGAAAGCTTTTTCTGACACTCAATACCATTCTAGGAACATGAAATAACTGTTAAAGTAATGTTTTCATCAGTTCTCATCTTTTTCGTTCAGGGACATGTCAGGAAACACAAATCTGACAGGAACATGAGTTTTGCAAAGAAAGCTTTTTTCTGTCACACAAGCCATCCTAGG
Organism: Oreonectes daqikongensis; assembly: GCA_026939265.1. Classification (NCBI taxonomy): domain Eukaryota; kingdom Metazoa; phylum Chordata; class Actinopteri; order Cypriniformes; family Nemacheilidae; genus Oreonectes; species Oreonectes daqikongensis. Next base: position 35,237 of record JAOTQM010000290.1, on the reverse strand, counting down.
AACATGAAATGAGTGTTAAAGTAATGTTTTCATCAGTTCTCATCTTTTTCGTTCAGGGACATGTCAGGAAACAAAAATCTGACAGGAACATGAGTTTTGCAAAGAAAGCTTTTTCTTACACACAGCCATCCTAGGAACATGAATGAGTGTTAAAGTAATGTTTTATACAGTTCTCATCTTTTTGTTAGGGACATGTCAGGAAAGACAAATCTGACAGGAACATAGTTTTGCAAAGAAAGCTTTATTCTGACACTCAATACCATTCTAGGAACATAAAATAAGTGTTAAAGTAATGTTTTCATCAGTTCTCATCTTTTTCGTTCAGGGACATGTCAGGAAACACAAATCTGACAGGAACATGAGTTTTGCAAAGAAAGCTTTTTCTTACACACAGGCCATCCTAGGAACATAAATGAGTGTTAAAGTAATGTTTTCATCAGTTCTCATCTTTTTGATTAGGGACATGTCAGGAAACACAAATCTGACAGGAACATGAGTTTTGCAAAGAAAGCTTTATTCTGACACTCAATACCATTCTAGGAACATGAAATGAGTGTTAAAGTAATGTTTTAATCAGTTCTCATCTTTTTCGTTCAGGGCCAAGTCAGGAAACACAAATCTGACAGGAATATGAGTTATGCAAAAAGAAAGCTTTTTTCTGTCACACAAGCCATCCTAACAACATGAAATGAGTGTTAAAGTAATGTTTTAATCAGTTCTCATCTTTTTCGTTCAGGGACATGTCAGGAAACACAAATTTGACAGGAACATGAGTTTTGCAAAGAAAGCTTTTTTCTGTCACACAAGCCATCCTAGGAACATGAAATGAGTGTTAAAGTAATGTTTTCTACAGTTCTCATCTTTTTTGTTCAGGGACATGTCAGGAAACACAAATCTGACAGGAACATGAGTTTTGCAAAGAAAGCTTTATTCTGACACTCAATACCATTCTAGGAACATGAAATAACTGTTAAAGTAATGTTTTCATCAGTTCTCATCTTTTTCGTTCAGGGACATGTCAGGAAACACAAATCTGACAGGAACATGAGTTTTGCAAAGAAAGCTTTTTCTGTACACCAAGCCATCCTAACAACATGAAATGAGTGTTAAAGTAATGTTTTCATCAGTTCTCATCTTTTTCGTTCAGGGACATGTCAGGAAACACAAATCTGACAGGAACATGAGTTTTGCAAAGAAAGCTTTTTTCTTACACACAAGGCCATCCTAGGAACATAAAATGAGTGTTAAAGTAATGTTTTCTACAGTTCTCATCTTTTTGATCAGGGCCATGTCAGGAAACACAAATCTGACAGGAACATGAGTTTTGCAAAGAAAGCTTTATTCTGACACTCAATACCATTCTAGGAACATGAAATAACTGTTAAAGTAATGTTTTCATCAGTTCTCATCTTTTTCGTTCAGGGACATGTCAGGAAACACAAATCTGACAGGAACATGAGTTTTGCAAAGAAAGCTTTTTTCTGTCACACAAGCCATCCTAACAACATGAAATGAGTGTTAAAGTAATGTTTTCATCAGTTCTCATCTTTTTCGTTCAGGGACATGTCAGGAAACACAAATCTGACAGGAACATGAGTTTTGCAAAGAAAGCTTTTTCTTACACACAGGCCATCCTAGGAACATAAATGAGTGTTAAAGTAATGTTTTCTACAGTTCTCATCTTTTTTGATTCAGGGCCATGTCAGGAAACACAAATCTGACAGGAACATGAGTTTTGCAAAGAAAGCTTTATTCTGACACTCAATACCATTCTAGGAACATGAAATAACTGTTAAAGTAATTTTCATCAGTTCTCATCTTTTTCGTTCAGGGACATGTCAGGAAACACAAATCTGACAGGAACATGAGTTTTGCAAAGAAAGCTTTTTTCTGACACACAAGGCCATCCTAGGAACATAAATGAGTGTTAAAGTAATGTTTTCTACAGTTCTCATCTTTTTGTCAGGGCATGTCAGGAACACAAATCTGACAGAAACATGAGTTTTGCAAAGAAAGCTTTATTCTGACACTCAATACCATTCTAGGAACATGAAATAACTGTTAAAGTAATGTTTTCATCAGTTCTCATCTTTTTCGTTCAGGGACATGTCAGGAAACACAAATCTGACAGGAACATGAGTTTTGCAAAGAAAGCTTTTTCTGTCACACAAGCCATCCTAACAACATGAAATGAGTGTTAAAGTAATGTTTTCATCAGTTCTCATCTTTTTCGTTCAGGGACATGTCAGGAAACACAAATCTGACAGGAACATGAGTTTTGCAAAGAAAGCTTTTTTCTTACACACAGGCCATCCTAGGAACATAGAATGAGTTAAAGTAATGTTTTCTACAGTTCTCATCTTTTTTGATTAGGGCCATGTCAGGAAACACAAATCTGACAGGAACATGAGTTTTGCAAAGAAAGCTTTATTCTGACACTCAATACCATTCTAGGAACATGAAATAACTGTTAAAGTAATGTTTTCATCAGTTCTCATCTTTTTCGTTCAGGGACATGTCAGGAAACACAAATCTGACAGGAACATGAGTTTTGCAAAGAAAGCTTTTTCTGTCACACAAGCCATCCTAACAACATGAAATGAGTGTTAAAGTAATGTTTTCATCAGTTCTCATCTTTTTCGTTCAGGGACATGTCAGGAAACACAAATCTGACAGGAACATGAGTTTTGCAAAGAAAGCTTTTTCTTACACACGGCCATCCTAGGAACATAAATGAGTGTTAAAGTAATGTTTTCTACAGTTCTCATCTTTTTTGTTAGGGCCATGTCAGGAAACACAAATCTGACAGGAACATGAGTTTTGCAAAGAAAGCTTTATTCTGACACTCAATACCATTCTAGGAACATAAAATAACTGTTAAAGTAATGTTTTCATCAGTTCTCATCTTTTTCGTTCAGGGACATGTCAGGAAACACAAATCTGACAGGAACATGAGTTTTGCAAAGAAAGCTTTTTCTTACACACAGCCATCCTAGGAACATAAATGAGTGTTAAAGTAATGTTTTCTCAGTTCTCATCTTTTTTGATTAGGGCCATGTCAGGAAACACAAATCTGACAGGAACATGAGTTTTGCAAAGAAAGCTTTTTTCTTACACACAGGCCATCCTAGGAACATGAAATGAGTGTTAAAGTAATGTTTTCATCAGTTCTCATCTTTTTCGTTCAGGGACATGTCAGGAAACACAAATCTGACAGGAACATGAGTTTTGCAAAGAAAGCTTTATTCTGACACACAAGCCATCTAGGAACATGAAATGAGTGTTAAAGTAATGTTTTCATCAGTTCTCATCTTTTTCGTTCAGGGCATGTCAGGAAACACAAATCTGACAGGAACATGAGTTTTGCAAAGAAAGCTTTTTTCTGACACACAAGCCATCCTAGGAACATGAAATGAGTGTTAAAGTAATGTTTTCATCAGTTCTCATCTTTTTCGTTCAGGGACATGTCAGGAAACACAAATCTGACAGGAACATGAGTTTTGCAAAGAAAGCTTTTTCTGTCACACAAGCCATCCTAGGAACATGAAATGAGTGTTAAAGTAATGTTTTCATCAGTTCTCATCTTTTTCGTTCAGGGACATGTCAGGAAACACAAATCTGACAGAACATGAGTTTTGCAAAGAAAGCTTTTTCTTACACACAAGGCCATCCTAGGAACATGAAATGAGTGTTAAAGTAATGTTTTCTACAGTTCTCATCTTTTTGTTCAGGGCCATGTCAGGAAACACAAATCTGACAGGAACATGAGTTTTGCAAAGAAAGCTTTTTCTGACACTCAATACCATTCTAGGAACATGAAATGACTGTTAAAGTAATGTTTTCATCAGTTCTCATCTTTTTCGTTCAGGGACATGTCAGGAAACACAAATCTGACAGGAACATGAGTTTTGCAAAGAAAGCTTTTTTCTTACACACAAGGCCATCCTAGGAACATAAAATGAGTGTTAAAGTAATGTTTTCTCAGTTCTCATCTTTTTTGTAGTCAGGGCATGTCAGGAAACACAAATCTGACAGGAACATGAGTTTTGCAAAGAAAGCTTTTATTCTGACACTCAATACCATTCTAGGAACATAAAATGAGTGTTAAAGTAAGTTTTTTTTTCATCAGTTCTCATCTTTTTTGTTCAGGGACATGTCAGGAAACACAAATCTGACAGGAACATGAGTTTTGCAAAGAAAGCTTATTTCTGACACTCAATACCATTCTAGGAACATGAAATGAGTGTTAAAGTAATGTTTTCATCAGTTCTCATCTTTTTCGTTCAGGGACATGTCAGGAAACACAAATCTGACAGGAACATGAGTTTTGCAAAGAAAGCTTTTTTCTGTCACACAAGCCATCCTAACAACATGAAATGAGTGTTAAAGTAATGTTTCATCAGTTCTCATCTTTTTCGTTCAGGGACATGTCAGGAAACACAAATCTGACAGGAACATGAGTTTTGCAAAGAAAGCTTTTTTTTACACACAAGGCCATCCTAGGAACATAAATGAGTGTTAAAGTAATGTTTTCTACAGTTCTCATCTTTTTGATCAGGGCCATGTCAGGAAAGACAAATCTGACAGGAACATGAGTTTTGCAAAGAAAGCTTTTTCTGACACTCAATACCATTCTAGGAACATGAAATAAGTGTTAAGTAATGTTTTCATCAGTTCTCATCTTTTTCGTTCAGGGACATGTCAGGAAACACAAATCTGACAGGAACATGAGTTTTGCAAAGAAAGCTTTTTTCTGTACACACAAGGCATCCTAGGAACATAAAATGAGTGTTAAAGTAATGTTTTCTACAGTTCTCATCTTTTTTGATCAGGGCCATGTCAGGAAACACAAATCTGACAGGAACATGAGTTTTGCAAAGAAAGCTTTATTCTGACACTCAATACCATTCTAGGAACATGAAATAGTGTTAAAGTAATGTTTTCATCAGTTCTCATCTTTTTCGTTCAGGGACATGTCAGGAAACACAAATCTGACAGGAACATGAGTTTTGCAAAGAAAGCTTTTTTCTGTCACACAAGCCATCTACAACATGAAATGAGTGTTAAAGTAATGTTTTCATCAGTTCTCATCTTTTTCGTTCAGGGACATGTCAGGAAACACAAATCTGACAGGAACATGAGTTTTGCAAAGAAAGCTTTTTCTTACACACAGGCCATCCTAGGAACATAAATGAGTGTTAAAGTAATGTTTTCTACAGTTCTCATCTTTTTGATTCGGACATGTCAGGAAACACAAATCTGACAGGAACATGAGTTTTGCAAAGAAAGCTTTATTCTGACACTCAATACCATTCTAGGAACATGAAATAACTGTTAAAGTAATGTTTTCATCAGTTCTCATCTTTTTCGTTCAGGGACATGTCAGGAAACACAAATCTGACAGGAACATGAGTTTTGCAAAGAAAGCTTTTTTCTTACACACAAGCCATCCTAGGAACATGAATGAGTGTTAAAGTAATGTTTTCTCAGTTCTCATCTTTTTGTTCAGGGACATGTCAGGAAACACAAATCTGACAGGAACATGAGTTTTGCAAAGAAAGCTTTTTTCTCACACCAAGCCATCCTAGGAACATGAAATGAGTGTTAAAGTAATGTTTTCATCAGTTCTCATCTTTTTCGTTCAGGGACATGTCAGGAAAACAAAATCTGACAGGAACATGAGTTTTGCAAAGAAAGCTTTATTCTGACACTCAATACCATTCTAGGAACATGAAATAACTGTTAAAGTAATGTTTTCATCAGTTCTCATCTTTTTCGTTCAGGGCATGTCAGGAAACACAAATCTGACAGGAACATGAGTTTTGCAAAGAAAGCTTTTTCTGTCACACAAGCCATCCTAACAACATGAAATGAGTGTTAAAGTAATGTTTTCATCAGTTCTCATCTTTTTCGTTCAGGGACATGTCAGGAAACACAAATCTGACAGGAACATGAGTTTTGCAAAGAAAGCTTTTTCTTACACACAGGCCATCCTAGGAACATAAATGAGTGTTAAAGTAATGTTTTCTACAGTTCTCATCTTTTTTGATTAGGGCCATGTCAGGAAACACAAATCTGACAGGAACATGAGTTTTGCAAAGAAAGCTTTATTCTGACACTCAATACCATTCTAGGAACATGAAATAACTGTTAAAGTAATGTTTTCATCAGTTCTCATCTTTTTCGTTCAGGGACATGTCAGGAAACACAAATCTGACAGGAACATGAGTTTTGCAAAGAAAGCTTTTTTCTGTCACACAAGCCATCCTAGGAACATGAAATGAGTGTTAAAGTAATGTTTTCATCAGTTCTCATCTTTTTCGTTCAGGGACATGTCAGGAAACACAAATCTGACAGGAACATGAGTTTTGCAAAGAAAGCTTTTCTTACACAGGCCACCACTAGGAACATAAATGAGTGTTAAAGTAATGTTTCTACAGTTCTCATCTTTTTGATTAGGCCATGTCAGGAAACACAAATCTGACAGGAACATGAGTTTTGCAAAGAAAGCTTTATTCTGACACTCAATACCATTCTAGGAACATGAAATAACTGTTAAAGTAATGTTTTCATCAGTTCTCATCTTTTTCGTTCAGGGACATGTCAGGAAACACAAATCTGACAGGAACATGAGTTTTGCAAAGAAAGCTTTTTCTTACACACAGGCCATCCTAGGAACATAGAAATGAGTGTTAAAGTAATGTTTTCTCAGTTCTCATCTTTTTTGATTAGGGCCATGTCAGGAAACACAAATCTGACAGGAACATGAGTTTTGCAAAGAAAGCTTTTTTCTTACACACAGGCCATCTAGGAACATGAAATGAGTGTTAAAGTAATGTTTTCATCAGTTCTCATCTTTTTGTTAGGGACATGTCAGGAAACACAAATCTGACAGGAACATGAGTTTTGCAAAGAAAGCTTTTTTCTGTCACACAAGCCATCCTAACAACATGAAATGAGTGTTAAAGTAATGTTTTAATCAGTTCTCATCTTTTTCGTTCAGGGACATGTCAGGAAACACAAATTTGACAGGAACATGAGTTTTGCAAAGAAAGCTTTATTCTGACACTCAATACCATTCTAGGAACATGAAATGAGTGTTAAAGTAATGTTTTAATCAGTTCTCATCTTTTTCGTTCAGGGCCAAGTCAGGAAACACAAATCTGACAGGAATATGAGTTATGCAAAAACACAAATTTGACAGGAACATGAGTTTTGCAAAGAAAGCTTTTTTCTGTCACACAAGCCATCCTAACAACATGAAATGAGTGTTAAAGTAATGTTTTAATCAGTTCTCATCTTTTTCGATCAGGGACATGTCAGGAAACACAAATCTGACAGGAACATGAGTTTTGCAATGAAAGCTTTTTTCTTACACACAAGGCCATCCTAGGAACATAAATGAGTGTTAAAGTAATGTTTTCTCAGTTCTCATCTTTTTTGTTAGGGCCATGTCAGGAAACACAAATCTGACAGGAACATGAGTTTTGCAAAGAAAGCTTTATTCTGACACTCAATACCATTCTAGGAACATGAAATAAGTGTTAAAGTAATGTTTTCATCAGTTCTCATCTTTTTCGTTCAGGGACATGTCAGGAAACACAAATCTGACAGGAACATGAGTTTTGCAAAGAAAGCTTTTTCTGTCACACAAGCCATCCTAACAACATGAAATGAGTGTTAAAGTAATGTTTTCATCAGTTCTCATCTTTTTATTCAGGGACATGTCAGGAAACACAAATCTGACAGGAACATGAGTTTTGCAAAGAAAGCTTTTTCTTACACAGGCCATCCTAGGAACATAGAATGAGTGTTAAAGTAATGTTTTCTACAGTTCTCATCTTTTTGATTAGGGCCAAGTCAGGAAACAAATCTGACAGGAACATGAGTTTTGCAAAGAAAGCTTTATTCTGACACTCAATACCATTCTAGGAACATAAAAACTGTTAAAGTAATGTTTTCATCAGTTCTCATCTTTTTCGTTCAGGGACATGTCAGGAAACACAAATCTGACAGGAACATGAGTTTTGCAAAGAAAGCTTTTTTCTTACACACAGGCCATCCTAGGAACATGAAATGAGTGTTAAAGTAATGTTTTCTACAGTTCTCATCTTTTTTGTTAGGGCCATGTCAGGAAAACAAATCTGACAGGAACATGAGTTTTGCAAAGAAAGCTTTTTTCTACACAACAGGCCATCCTAGGAACATGAAATGAGTGTTAAAGTAATGTTTTCATCAGTTCTCATCTTTTTTGTTAGGGCCATGTCAGGAAACACAAATCTGACAGGAACATGAGTTTTGCAAAGAAAGCTTTTTTCTGACACTCAATACCATTCTAGGAACATGAAATGAGTGTTAAAGTAATGTTTTCATCAGTTCTCATCTTTTTCGTTCAGGGACATGTCAGGAAACACAAATCTGACAGGAACATGAGTTTTGCAAAGAAAGCTTTTTCTGTCACACAAGCCATCCTAACAACATGAAATGAGTGTTAAAGTAATGTTTTCATCAGTTCTCATCTTTTTCGTTCAGGGACATGTCAGGAAACACAAATCTGACAGGAACATGAGTTTTGCAAAGAAAGCTTTTTTCTTACACACAAGGCCATCTAGGAACATGAAATGAGTGTTAAAGTAATGTTTTCTACAGTTCTCATCTTTTTTGATTAGGGCCATGTCAGGAAACACAAATCTGACAGGAACATGAGTTTTGCAAAGAAAGCTTTATTCTGACACTCAATACCATTCTAGGAACATGAAATAACTGTTAAAGTAATGTTTTCATCAGTTCTCATCTTTTTCGTTCAGGGACATGTCAGGAAACACAAATCTGACAGGAACATGAGTTTTGCAAAGAAAGCTTTTTCTTACACACAAGCCATCCTAGGAACATAAATGAGTGTTAAAGTAATGTTTTCTACAGTTCTCATTTTTTGATTAGGGACATGTCAGGAAACACAAATCTGACAGGAACATGAGTTTTGCAAAGAAAGCTTTATTCTGACACTCAATACCATTCTAGGAACATGAAATAACTGTTAAAGTAATGTTTTCATCAGTTCTCATCTTTTTCGTTCAGGGACATGTCAGGAAACACAAATCTGACAGGAACATGAGTTTTGCAAAGAAAGCTTTTTTCTTACACAAGCCATCCTAGGAACATAAATGAGTGTTAAAGTAATGTTTTCATCAGTTCTCATCTTTTTTGTTCAGGGCCATGTCAGGAAACACAAATCTGACAGGAACATGAGTTTTGCAAAGAAAGCTTTTTCTGACACACAATACCATCTAGGAACATGAAAGAGTGTTAAAGTAATGTTTTCATCAGTTCTCATCTTTTTTGTTCAGGGACATGTCAGGAAACACAAATCTGACAGGAACATGAGTTTTGCAAAGAAAGCTTTATTCTGACACTCATGCCATTCTAGGAACATGAAATAACTGTTAAAGTAATGTTTTCATCAGTTCTCATCTTTTTCGTTCAGGGACATGTCAGGAAACACAAATCTGACAGGAACATGAGTTTTGCAAAGAAAGCTTTTTTCTGTCACACAAGCCATCCTAACAACATGAAATGAGTGTTAAAGTAATGTTTTAATCAGTTCTCATCTTTTCGTTCAGGGACATGTCAGGAAACACAAATCTGACAGGAACATGAGTTTTGCAAAGAAAGCTTTTTCTTACACACAAGGCCATCCTAGGAACATAAATGAGTGTTAAAGTAATGTTTCTACAGTTCTCTTTTTCTTTTGATCAGGGCCATGTCAGGAAACACAAATCTGACAGGAACATGAGTTTTGCAAAGAAAGCTTTATTCTGACACTCAATACCATTCTAGGAACATGAAATAACTGTTAAAGTAATGTTTTCATCAGTTCTCATCTTTTTCGTTCAGGGCATGTCAGGAAACACAAATCTGACAGGAACATGAGTTTTGCAAAGAAAGCTTTTTTCTGTCACACAAGCCATCCTAACAACATGAAATGAGTGTTAAAGTAATGTTTTCATCAGTTCTCATCTTTTTCGTTCAGGGACATGTCAGGAAACACAAATCTGACAGGAACATGAGTTTTGCAAAGAAAGCTTTTTCTTACACACAGGCCATCTAGGAATGATAGAATGTTAAAGTAATGTTTTCTACAGTTCTCATCTTTTTGATCAGGGCCATGTCAGGAAACACAAATCTGACAGGAACATGAGTTTTGCAAAGAAAGCTTTATTCTGACACTCAATACCATTCTAGGAACATGAAATAACTGTTAAAGTAATTTTCATCAGTTCTCAATTTTCGTTCAGGGACATGTCAGGAAACACAAATCTGACAGGAACATGAGTTTTGCAAAGAAAGCTTTTTCTGTCACACAAGCCATCCTAGGAACATGAAATGAGTGTTAAAGTAATGTTTTCATCAGTTCTCATCTTTTTTGTTCAGGGACATGTCAGGAAACACAAATCTGACAGGAACATGAGTTTTGCAAAGAAAGCTTTTTCTACACACAGGCCATCCTAGGAACATAAATGAGTGTTAAAGTAATGTTTTCTACAGTTCTCATCTTTTTGATTAGGGCCAAGTCAGGAAACACAAATCTGACAGGAACATGAGTTTTGCAAAGAAAGCTTTATTCTGACACTCAATACCATTCTAGGAACATGAAATAACTGTTAAAGTAATGTTTTCATCAGTTCTCATCTTTTTCGTTCAGGGACATGTCAGGAAACACAAATCTGACAGGAACATGAGTTTTGCAAAGAAAGCTTTTTTCTTACACACAGGCCATCCTAGGAACATGAAATGAGTGTTAAAGTAATGTTTTATCAGTTCTCATCTTTTTGTTAGGGCCATGTCAGGAAACACAAATCTGACAGGAACATGAGTTTTGCAAAGAAAGCTTTTTTCTTCACACAGGCCATCCTAGGAACATGAAATGAGTGTTAAAGTAATGTTTTCATCAGTTCTCATCTTTTTGTTCAGGGACATGTCAGGAAACACAAATCTGACAGGAACATGAGTTTTGCAAAGAAAGCTTTTTGTCACACAAAGCCATCCTAGGAACATGAAATGAGTGTTAAAGTAATGTTTTCATCAGTTCTCATCTTTTTCGTTCAGGGACATGTCAGGAAACACAAATCTGACAGGAACATGAGTTTTGCAAAGAAAGCTTTTTCTGACACTCAAGCCATCCTAGGAACATGAAATGAGTGTTAAAGTAATGTTTTCATCAGTTCTCATCTTTTTCGTTCAGGGACATGTCAGGAAACACAAATCTGACAGGAACATGAGTTTTGCAAAGAAAGCTTTATTCTGACACTCAAGCCATTCTAGGAACATGAAATAAGTGTTAAAGTAATGTTTTCATCAGTTCTCATCTTTTTCGTTCAGGGACATGTCAGGAAACACAAATCTGACAGGAACATGAGTTTTGCAAAGAAAGCTTTTTCTGTCACACAAGCCATCCTAGGAACATGAAATGAGTGTTAAAGTAATGTTTTCATCAGTTCTCATCTTTTTCGTTCAGGGACATGTCAGGAAACACAAATCTGACAGGAACATGAGTTTTGCAAAGAAAGCTTTTATTCTGACACACAATGCCATCTAGGAACATGAAATGAGTGTTAAAGTAATGTTTTCATCAGTTCTCATCTTTTCAGGGCGTCAGGACATCTGACAGGATGAGGAAACACAAATCTGACAGGAACATGAGTTTTGCAAAGAAAGCTTTTTCTGTCACACAAGCCATCCTAACAACATGAAATGAGTGTTAAAGTAATGTTTTCATCAGTTCTCATCTTTTTCGTTCAGGGACATGTCAGGAAACACAAATCTGACAGGAACATGAGTTTTGCAAAGAAAGCTTTTTTCTTACACACAAGGCCATCCTAGGAACATAAATGAGTGTTAAAGTAATGTTTTCTACAGTTCTCATCTTTTTGATTAGGGCCATGTCAGGAAACACAAATCTGACAGGAACATGAGTTTTGCAAAGAAAGCTTTATTCTGACACTCAATACCATTCTAGGAACATGAAATAACTGTTAAAGTAATGTTTTCATCAGTTCTCATCTTTTTCGTTCAGGGACATGTCAGGAAACACAAATCTGACAGGAACATGAGTTTTGCAAAGAAAGCTTTTTTCTGTCACACAAGCCATCCTAACAACATGAAATGAGTGTTAAAGTAATGTTTTCATCAGTTCTCATCTTTTTCGTTCAGGGACATGTCAGGAAACACAAATCTGACAGGAACATGAGTTTTGCAAAGAAAGCTTTTTCTTACACACAGGCCATCCTAGGAACATAGAATGAGTGTTAAAGTAATGTTTTCTACAGTTCTCATCTTTTTGATTAGGGCCAAGTCAGGAAAGACAAATCTGACAGGAACCTGAGTTTTGCAAAAGAAAGCTTTATTCTGACACTCAATACCATTCTAGGAACATGAAATAACTGTTAAAGTAATGTTTTCATCAGTTCTCATCTTTTTCGTTCAGGGACATGTCAGGAAACACAAATCTGACAGGAACATGAGTTTTGCAAAGAAAGCTTTTTTCTTACACACAGGCCATCCTAGGAACATAGAATGAGTGTTAAAGTAATGTTTTCTCAGTTCTCATCTTTTTGATTCAGGGACATGTCAGGAAACACAAATCTGACAGGAACATGAGTTTTGCAAAGAAAGCTTTTTCTTACACACAGGCCATCCTAGGAACATGAAATGAGTGTTAAAGTAATGTTTTCATCAGTTCTCATCTTTTTCGTTCAGGGACATGTCAGGAAACACAAATCTGACAGGAACATGAGTTTTGCAAAGAAAGCTTTTTCTGACACTCAATACCATTCTAGGAACATGAAATGAGTGTTAAAGTAATGTTTTCATCAGTTCTCATCTTTTTCGTTCAGGGACATGTCAGGAAACACAAATCTGACAGGAACATGAGTTTTGCAAAGAAAGCTTTTTTCTGTCACACAAGCCATCCTAGGAACATGAAATGAGTGTTAAAGTAATGTTTTATCAGTTCTCATCTTTTTCGTTCAGGGACATGTCAGGAAACACAAATCTGACAGGAACATGAGTTTTGCAAAGAAAGCTTTTTTTCTACACACAAGGCCATCCTAGGAACATGAAATGAGTGTTAAAGTAATGTTTCTACAGTTCTCATCTTTTTGTTAGGGACATGTCAGGAAACACAAATCTGACAGGAACATGAGTTTTGCAAAGAAAGCTTTATTCTGACACTCAATACCATTCTAGGAACATGAAATACTGTGTTAAAGTAATGTTTTCATCAGTTCTCATCTTTTCGTTCAGGGACATGTCAGGAAACACAAATCTGACAGGAACATGAGTTTTGCAAAGAAAGCTTTTTTCTTACACAAGGCCATCCTAGGAACATAAAATGAGTGTTAAAGTAATGTTTTCTACAGTTCTCATCTTTTTTGATTAGGGCCATGTCAGGAAACACAAATCTGACAGGAACATGAGTTTTGCAAAGAAAGCTTTATTCTGACACTCAATACCATTCTAGGAACATGAAATAACTGTTAAAGTAATGTTTTCATCAGTTCTCATCTTTTTCGTTCAGGGACATGTCAGGAAACACAAATCTGACAGGAACATGAGTTTTGCAAAGAAAGCTTTTTCTTACACACAGGCCATCCTAGGAACATAAATGAGTGTTAAAGTAATGTTTTCTCAGTTCTCATCTTTTTGATTCAGGGACATGTCAGGAAACACAAATCTGACAGGAACATGAGTTTTGCAAAGAAAGCTTTATTCTGCACACAATACCATTCTAGGAACATGAAATGAGTGTTAAAGTAATGTTTTCTCAGTTCTCATCTTTTTGTTCAGGGACATGTCAGGAAACACAAATCTGACAGGAACATGAGTTTTGCAAAGAAAGCTTTATTCTGACACTCAATGGCCATTCTAGGAACATGAAATAACTGTTAAAGTAATGTTTTCATCAGTTCTCATCTTTTTCGTTCAGGGACATGTCAGGAAACACAAATCTGACAGGAACATGAGTTTTGCAAAGAAAGCTTTTTTCTGTCACACAAGCCATCCTAACAACATGAAATGAGTGTTAAAGTAATGTTTTAATCAGTTCTCATCTTTTTCGTTCAGGGACATGTCAGGAAACACAAATCTGACAGGAACATGAGTTTTGCAAAGAAAGCTTTTTCTTACACACAAGGCCATCCTAGGAACATAAAATGAGTGTTAAAGTAATGTTTTCTACAGTTCTCATCTTTTTTGATCAGGGCCATGTCAGGAAAGACAAATCTGACAGGAACATGAGTTTTGCAAAGAAAGCTTTATTCTGACACTCAATACCATTCTAGGAACATGAAAAATGTTAAAGTAATGTTTTCATCAGTTCTCATCTTTTTCGTTCAGGGACATGTCAGGAAACACAAATCTGACAGGAACATGAGTTTTGCAAAGAAAGCTTTTTTCTGTCACACAAGCCATCCTAACAACATGAAATGAGTGTTAAAGTAATGTTTTCATCAGTTCTCATCTTTTCGTTCAGGGACATGTCAGGAAACACAAATCTGACAGGAACATGAGTTTTGCAAAGAAAGCTTTTTCTTACACACGGCCATCCTAGGAACATAGAATGAGTGTTAAAGTAATGTTTTCTACAGTTCTCATCTTTTTTGATTAGGGCCATGTCAGGAAACACAAATCTGACAGGAACATGAGTTTTGCAAAAGAAAGCTTTATTCTGACACTCAATACCATTCTAGGAACATGAAATAACTGTTAAAGTAATGTTTTCATCAGTTCTCATCTTTTTCGTTCAGGGACATGTCAGGAAACACAAATCTGACAGGAACATGAGTTTTGCAAAGAAAGCTTTTTTCTGTCACACAAGCCATCCTAACAACATGAAATGAGTGTTAAAGTAATGTTTTATCAGTTCTCATCTTTTTCGTTCAGGGACATGTCAGGAAACACAAATCTGACAGGAACATGAGTTTTGCAAAGAAAGCTTTTTCTTACCAACAGGCCATCCTAGGAACATAGAATGAGTGTTAAAGTAATGTTTTCTACAGTTCTCATCTTTTTTGATTAGGGCAAGTCAGGAAACACAAATCTGACAGGAACATGAGTTTTGCAAAGAAAGCTTTATTCTGACACTCAATACCATTCTAGGAACATGAAATAACTGTTAAAGTAATGTTTTCATCAGTTCTCATCTTTTTCGTTCAGGGACATGTCAGGAAACACAAATCTGACAGGAACATGAGTTTTGCAAAGAAAGCTTTTTCTTACACACAGGCCATCCTAGGAACATAGAATGAGTGTTAAAGTAATGTTTTCTATCAGTTCTCATCTTTTTGATTAGGGCCATGTCAGGAAACACAAATCTGACAGGAACATGAGTTTTGCAAAGAAAGCTTTTTCTTACACCAAGGCCATCCTAGGAACATAAAATGAGTGTTAAAGTAATGTTTTCATCAGTTCTCATCTTTTTTGTTCAGGGCCATGTCAGGAAACACAAATCTGACAGGAACATGAGTTTTGCAAAAAAAGCTTTTTTCTGTCACACAAGCCATCTAGGAACATGAAATGAGTGTTAAAGTAATGTTTTTTTCATCAGTTCTCATCTTTTTCGTTCAGGGACATGTCAGGAAACACAAATCTGACAGGAACATGAGTTTTGCAAAGAAAGCTTTTTCTGACAACAATGCCATCCTAGGAACATGAAATGAGTGTTAAAGTAATGTTTTCATCAGTTCTCATCTTTTTCGTTCAGGGCCATGTCAGGAAACACAAATCTGACAGGAACATGAGTTTTGCAAAGAAAGCTTTATTCTGACACTCAAGCCATTCTAGGAACATGAAATAAGTGTTAAAGTAATGTTTTCATCAGTTCTCATCTTTTTCGTTCAGGGACATGTCAGGAAACACAAATCTGACAGGAACATGAGTTTTGCAAAGAAAGCTTTTTTCTGTCACCAAGCCATCCTAGGAACATGAAATGAGTGTTAAAGTAATGTTTTAATCAGTTCTCATCTTTTTCGTTCAGGGACATGTCAGGAAAACAAATCTGACAGGAACATGAGTTTTGCAAAGAAAGCTTTTTCTGACACTCAATACCATTCTAGGAACATGAAATGAGTGTTAAAGTAATGTTTTATCAGTTCTCATCTTTTTCGTTCAGGGGTCAGCAAATCTGACAGGAGAGAAACACAAATCTGACAGGAACATGAGTTTTGCAAAGAAAGCTTTTTTCTGTCACACAAGCCATCTAGGAACATGAAATGAGTGTTAAAGTAATGTTTTCATCAGTTCTCATCTTTTCGTTCAGGGACATGTCAGGAAACACAAATCTGACAGGAACATGAGTTTTGCAAAGAAAGCTTTTTTCTACACACAAGGATCCTAGGAACATAAATGAGTGTTAAAGTAATGTTTTCTACAGTTCTCATCTTTTTTGTTAGGGCCATGTCAGGAAACACAAATCTGACAGGAACATGAGTTTTGCAAAGAAAGCTTTATTCTGACACTCAATACCATTCTAGGAACATGAAATAGTGTTAAAGTAATGTTTTCATCAGTTCTCATCTTTTTCGTTCAGGGACATGTCAGGAAACACAAATCTGACAGGAACATGAGTTTTGCAAAGAAAGCTTTTTCTGTCACACAGCCATCCTAACAACATGAAATGAGTGTTAAAGTAATGTTTTCATCAGTTCTCATCTTTTTGTTCAGGGACATGTCAGGAAACACAAATCTGACAGGAACATGAGTTTTGCAAAGAAAAAGCTTTTTCTTACACACAGGCCATCCTAGGAACATAAATGAGTGTTAAAGTAATGTTTTCTACAGTTCTCATCTTTTTGATTAGGGCCAAGTCAGGAAACACAAATCTGACAGGAACATGAGTTTTGCAAAGAAAGCTTTATTCTGACACTCAATACCATTCTAGGAACATGAAATAACTGTTAAAGTAATGTTTTCATCAGTTCTCATCTTTTTCGTTCAGGGACATGTCAGGAAACACAAATCTGACAGGAACATGAGTTTTGCAAAGAAAGCTTTTTCTTACACACAGGCCATCCTAGGAACATAAATGAGTTAAAGTAATGTTTTCTCAGTTCTCATCTTTTTGTTTAGGGCCATGTCAGGAAAACAAATCTGACAGGAACATGAGTTTTGCAAAGAAAGCTTTTTCTTACACACAGGCCATCCTAGGAACATAAATGAGTGTTAAAGTAATGTTTTCATCAGTTCTCATCTTTTTGTTAGGGCCATGTCAGGAAACACAAATCTGACAGGAACATGAGTTTTGCAAAGAAAGCTTTTTCTGACACTCAATACCATTCTAGGAACATGAAATGAGTGTTAAAGTAATGTTTTCATCAGTTCTCATCTTTTTCGTTCAGGGACATGTCAGGAAACACAAATCTGACAGGAACATGAGTTTTGCAAAGAAAGCTTTTTTCTGTCACACAAGCCATCCTAACAACATGAAATGAGTGTTAAAGTAATGTTTTCATCAGTTCTCATCTTTTTCGTTCAGGGACATGTCAGGAAACACAAATCTGACAGGAACATGAGTTTTGCAAAGAAAGCTTTTTCTTACACACAAGGCCATCCTAGGAACATAAAATGAGTGTTAAAGTAATGTTTTCTACAGTTCTCATCTTTTTGATTAGGGCCAAGTCAGGAAAAACACAAATCTGACAGGAACATGAGTTTTGCAAAGAAAGCTTTATTCTGACACTCAATACCATTCTAGGAACATGAAATGACTGTTAAAGTAATGTTTTCATCAGTTCTCATCTTTTCGTTCAGGGACATGTCAGGAAACACAAATCTGACAGGAACATGAGTTTTGCAAAGAAAGCTTTTTTCTTACACACAAGGCCATCCTAGGAACATAAATGAGTGTTAAAGTAATGTTTTCTACAGTTCTCATCTTTTTGATTAGGGCCATGTCAGGAAACACAAATCTGACAGGAACATGAGTTTTGCAAAGAAAGCTTTATTCTGACACTCAATACCATTCTAGGAACATAAAATAGTGTTAAAGTAATGTTTTC
This sequence comes from Oreonectes daqikongensis, assembly GCA_026939265.1. Classification (NCBI taxonomy): domain Eukaryota; kingdom Metazoa; phylum Chordata; class Actinopteri; order Cypriniformes; family Nemacheilidae; genus Oreonectes; species Oreonectes daqikongensis. The sequence continues at coordinate 17,184 of JAOTQM010000290.1, read as the reverse complement.
ATCAGTTCTCATCTTTTTCGTTCAGGGACATGTCAGGAAACACAAATCTGACAGGAACATGAGTTTTGCAAAGAAAGCTTTTTTCTTACACAAGCCATCCTAGGAACATGAAATGAGTGTTAAAGTAATGTTTTCTCAGTTCTCATCTTTTTGTTAGGGCCATGTCAGGAAACACAAATCTGACAGGAACATGAGTTTTGCAAAGAAAGCTTTATTCTGACACTCAAGCCATTCTAGGAACATGAATGAGTGTTAAAGTAATGTTTTCTACAGTTCTCATCTTTTTTGTTCAGGGACATGTCAGGAAACACAAATCTGACAGGAACAATGAGTTTTGCAAAGAAAGCTTTATTCTGACACTCAATGGCATTCTAGGAACATGAAATAACTGTTAAAGTAATGTTTTCATCAGTTCTCATCTTTTTCGTTCAGGGACATGTCAGGAAACACAAATCTGACAGGAACATGAGTTTTGCAAAGAAAGCTTTTTCTGTCACACAAGCCATCCTAACAACATGAAATGAGTGTTAAAGTAATGTTTTAATCAGTTCTCATCTTTTTCGTTCAGGGACATGTCAGGAAACACAAATCTGACAGGAACATGAGTTTTGCAAAGAAAGCTTTTTTCTACACACAAGGCCATCCTAGGAACATAAAATGAGTGTTAAAGTAATGTTTTCTACAGTTCTCATCTTTTTGATAAGGGCCATGTCAGGAAAGACAAATCTGACAGGAACATGAGTTTTGCAAAGAAAGCTTTATTCTGACACTCAATACCATTCTAGGAACATGAAATAACTGTTAAAGTAATATTTTCATCAGTTCTCATCTTTTTCGTTCAGGGACATGTCAGGAAACACAAATCTGGCAGGAACATGAGTTTTGCAAAGAAAGCTTTTTCTGTCACACAAGCCATCCTAACAACATGAAATGAGTGTTAAAGTAATGTTTTCATCAGTTCTCATCTTTTTCGTTCAGGGACATGTCAGGAAACACAAATCTGACAGGAACATGAGTTTTGCAAAGAAAGCTTTTTCTTACACACAGGCCATCCTAGGAAATAGAATGAGTGTTAAAGTAATGTTTTCTACAGTTCTCATCTTTTTTGATTAGGGCCATGTCAGGAAAGACAAATCTGACAGAAACATGAGTTTGCAAAGAAAGCTTTATTCTGACACTCAATACCATTCTAGGAACATGAAATAACTGTTAAAGTAATGTTTTCATCAGTTCTCATCTTTTTCGTTCAGGGACATGTCAGGAAACACAAATCTGACAGGAACATGAGTTTTGCAAAGAAAGCTTTTTTCTGTCACACAAGCCATCCTAGGAACATGAAAGAGTGTTAAAGTAATGTTTTCATCAGTTCTCATCTTTTTCGTTCAGGGACATGTCAGGAAACACAAATCTGACAGGAACATGAGTTTTGCAAAGAAAGCTTTTTCTTACACCAGGCCATCCTAGGAACATGAAATGAGTGTTAAAGTAATGTTTTTACAGTTCTCATCTTTTTGATTAGGGCCAAGTCAGGAAAACAAATCTGACAGGAACAGAGTTTTGCAAAGAAAGCTTTATTCTGACACTCAATACCATTCTAGGAACATGAAATAACTGTTAAAGTAATGTTTCATCAGTTCTCATCTTTTTCGTTCAGGGACATGTCAGGAAACACAAATCTGACAGGAACATGAGTTTTGCAAAGAAAGCTTTTTCTTACACACAGGCCATCCTAGGAACATAGAATGAGTGTTAAAGTAATGTTTTCTACAGTTCTCATCTTTTTGATTAGGGCCATGTCAGGAAACACAAATCTGACAGGAACATGAGTTTTGCAAAGAAAGCTTTTTTCTTACACACAGGCCATCCTAGGAACATGAAATGAGTGTTAAAGTAATGTTTTCATCAGTTCTCATCTTTTTGATTAGGGCCAAGTCAGGAAACACAAATCTGACAGGAACATGAGTTTTGCAAAGAAAGCTTTTTTCTGTCACACAAGCCATCCTAGGAACATGAAATGAGTGTTAAAGTAATGTTTAATCAGTTCTCATCTTTTTCGTTCAGGGACATGTCAGGAAACACAAATCTGACAGGAACATGAGTTTTGCAAAGAAAGCTTTTTTCTGACACACAAGCCATTCTAGGAACATGAAATGAGTGTTAAAGTAATGTTTTCATCAGTTCTCATCTTTTCGTTCAGGGACATGTCAGGAAACACAAATCTGACAGGAACATGAGTTTTGCAAAGAAAGCTTTTTCTGACACTCAAGGCATTCTAGGAACATGAAATAAGTGTTAAAGTAATGTTTTCATCAGTTCTCATTTTTCGTTCAGGGACATGTCAGGAAACACAAATCTGACAGGACAGGAACATGAGTTTTGCAAAGAAAGCTTTTTCTGTCACACAACCATCCTAGGAACATGAAATGAGTGTTAAAGTAATGTTTTAACAGTTCTCATCTTTTCGTTCAGGGACATGTCAGGAAAAAAAAACCAATTGAACAGGAACAGGTTTTGCCAAAAGAAAAGTTTTAAGTAATGTTTTCATCAGTTCTCATCTTTTTCGTTCAGGGACATGTCAGGAAACACAAATCTGACAGGAACATGATTTGCAAAGAAAGCTTTTTCTGTCACACAAGCCATCCTAGGAACATGAAATGAGTGTTAAAGTAATGTTTTCATCAGTTCTCATCTTTTTCGTTCAGGGACATGTCAGGAAACACAAATCTGACAGGAACATGAGTTTTGCAAAGAAAGCTTTTTCTTCACACAAGCCATCCTAGGAACATGAAATGAGTGTTAAAGTAATGTTTTTACAGTTCTCATCTTTTGATTAGGGCCATGTCAGGAAACACAAATCTGACAGGAACATGAGTTTTGCAAAGAAAGCTTTATTCTGACACTCAATACCATTCTAGGAACATGAAATAACTGTTAAAGTAATGTTTTCATCAGTTCTCATCTTTTTCGTTCAGGGCATGTCAGGAAACACAAATCTGACAGGAACATGAGTTTTGCAAAGAAAGCTTTTTTGTCACACAAGCCATCCTAGGAACATGAAATGAGTGTTAAAGTAATGTTTTCATCAGTTCTCATCTTTTTGTTCAGGGACATGTCAGGAAACACAAATCTGACAGGAACATGAGTTTTGCAAAGAAAGCTTTTTTCTGACACACAATACCATCCTAGGAACATGAAATGAGTGTTAAAGTAATGTTTTCATCAGTTCTCATCTTTTTTGATTAGGGCCAAGTCAGGAAACACAAATCTGACAGGAACATGAGTTTTGCAAAGAAAGCTTTATTCTGACACTCAATACCATTCTAGGAACATGAAATAACTGTTAAAGTAATGTTTTCATCAGTTCTCATCTTTTTCGTTCAGGGACATGTCAGGAAACACAAATCTGACAGGAACATGAGTTTTGCAAAGAAAGCTTTTTCTGTCACACAGGCCATCCTAGGAACATGAAATGAGTGTTAAAGTAATGTTTTCATCAGTTCTCATCTTTTTGTTCAGGGACATGTCAGGAAACACAAATCTGACAGGAACATGAGTTTTGCAAAGAAAGCTTTATTCTGACACACAAGGCCATTCTAGGAACATGAAATGAGTGTTAAAGTAATGTTTTATCAGTTCTCATCTTTTTCGTTCAGGGCATGTCAGGAAACACAAATCTGACAGGAACATGAGTTTTGCAAAGAAAGCTTTATTCTGACACCAATACCATTCTAGGAACATGAAATGAGTGTTAAAGTAATGTTTTCATCAGTTCTCATCTTTTTGTTCAGGGACATGTCAGGAAACACAAATCTGACAGGAACATGAGTTTTGCAAAGAAAGCTTTTTTGTCACACAAGCCATCCTAGGAACATGAAATGAGTGTTAAAGTAATGTTTTCATCAGTTCTCATCTTTTTCGTTCAGGGACATGTCAGGAAACACAAATCTGACAGGAACATGAGTTTTGCAAAGAAAGCTTTCTGTCACACCAAGCCATCCTAACAACATGAAATGAGTGTTAAAGTAATGTTTTCATCAGTTCTCATCTTTTTCGTTCAGGGACATGTCAGGAAACACAAATCTGACAGGAACATGAGTTTTGCAAAGAAAGCTTTTTTCTTACACACAGGCCATCCTAGGAACATAGAAATGAGTGTTAAAGTAATGTTTTTTACAGTTCTCATCTTTTTTGATTAGGGCCATGTCAGGAAACACAAATCTGACAGGAACATGAGTTTTGCAAAGAAAGCTTATTTTGACACTCAATACCATTCTAGGAACATGAAATAACTGTTAAAGTAATGTTTTCATCAGTTCTCATCTTTTTCGTTCAGGGACATGTCAGGAAACACAAATCTGACAGGAACATGAGTTTTGCAAAGAAAGCTTTTTTCTCACACAAGCCATCCTAACAACATGAAATGAGTGTTAAAGTAATGTTTCATCAGTTCTCATCTTTTTCGTTCAGGGACATGTCAGGAAACACAAATCTGACAGGAACATGAGTTTTGCAAAGAAAGCTTTTTCTTACACACAGGCCATCCTAGGAACAGAATGAGTGTTAAAGTAATGTTTTCTACAGTTCTCATCTTTTTTGATTAGGGCCAAGTCAGGAAACACAAATCTGACAGGAACATGAGTTTTGCAAAGAAAGCTTTATTCTGACACTCAATACCATTCTAGGAACATAAAATAGTGTTAAAGTAATGTTTTCATCAGTTCTCATCTTTTTCGTTCAGGGACATGTCAGGAAACACAAATCTGACAGGAACATGAGTTTTGCAAAGAAAGCTTTTTCTACACACAGGCCATCCTAGGAACATGAAATGAGTGTTAAAGTAATGTTTTCTCAGTTCTCATCTTTTTTGTTCAGGGAATGTCAGGAAACACAAATCTGACAGGAACATGAGTTTTGCAAAGAAAGCTTTTTCTTACACACAAGCCATCCTAGGAACATGAAATGAGTGTTAAAGTAATGTTTTCATCAGTTCTCATCTTTTTCGTTCAGGGACATGTCAGGAAACACAAATCTGACAGGAACATGAGTTTTGCAAAGAAAGCTTTTTTTGTCACACAAGCCATCCTAGGAACATGAAATGAGTGTTAAAGTAATGTTTTCATCAGTTCTCATCTTTTTTGATCAGGGCCATGTCAGGAAACACAAATCTGACAGGAACATGAGTTTTGCAAAGAAAGCTTTATTCTGACACTCAATACCATTCTAGGAACATGAAATAACTGTTAAAGTAATGTTTTCATCAGTTCTCATCTTTTTCGTTCAGGGCATGTCAGGAAACACAAATCTGACAGGAACATGAGTTTTGCAAAGAAAGCTTTTTTCTGTCACACAAGCCATCCTAACAACATGAAATGAGTGTTAAAGTAATGTTTTCATCAGTTCTCATCTTTTTCGTTCAGGGACATGTCAGGAAACACAAATCTGACAGGAACATGAGTTTTGCAAAGAAAGCTTTTTCTTACACACAGGCCATCCTAGGAACATAAATGAGTGTTAAAGTAATGTTTTCATCAGTTCTCATCTTTTTGATTAGGGCCATGTCAGGAAACACAAATCTGACAGGAACATGAGTTTTGCAAAAGAAAGCTTTTTTCTGACACACAAGCCATCCTAGGAACATGAAATGAGTGTTAAAGTAATGTTTTCATCAGTTCTCATCTTTTCGTTCAGGGACATGTCAGGAAACACAAATCTGACAGGAACATGAGTTTTGCAAAGAAAGCTTTTTCTGACACACAAGGCCATTCTAGGAACATGAAATGAGTGTTAAAGTAATGTTTTCATCAGTTCTCATCTTTTTCGTTCAGGGACATGTCAGGAAACACAAATCTGACAGGAACATGAGTTTTGCAAAGAAAGCTTTTTTCTTACACACAAGGCCATCCTAGGAACATAAAATGAGTGTTAAAGTAATGTTTTCTCAGTTCTCATCTTTTTGATTCAGGGCCATGTCAGGAAACACAAATCTGACAGGAACATGAGTTTTGCAAAGAAAGCTTTATTCTGACACTCAATACCATTCTAGGAACATGAAATGAGTGTTAAAGTAATGTTTTCATCAGTTCTCATCTTTTTCGTTCAGGGACATGTCAGGAAACACAAATCTGACAGGAACATGAGTTTTGCAAAGAAAGCTTTTTCTTACACACAGGCCATCCTAGGAACATAAAATGAGTGTTAAAGTAATGTTTTCTCAGTTCTCATCTTTTTGTTAGGGCATGTCAGGAAACACAAATCTGACAGGAACATGAGTTTTGCAAAGAAAGCTTTTTCTGACACTCAAGCCATTCCTAGGAACATGAAATGAGTGTTAAAGTAATGTTTTCTCAGTTCTCATCTTTTTGTTCAGGGACATGTCAGGAAACACAAATCTGACAGGAACAAGAGTTTTGAAAAGAAAGCTTTATTCTGACACTCAATGGCATTCTAGGAACATGAAATAACTGTTAAAGTAATGTTTTCATCAGTTCTCATCTTTTTCGCTCAGGGACATGTCAGGAAACACAAATCTGGCAGGAACATGAATTTTGCAAAGAAAGCTTTTTTCTGTCACACCAAGCCATCCTAACAACATGAAATGAGTGTTAAAGTAATGTTTTAATCAGTTCTCATCTTTTTCGTTCAGGGACATGTCAGGAAACACAAATCTGACAGGAACATGAGTTTTGCAAAGAAAGCTCTTTTCTTACACACAGGCCATCCTAGGATTATAGAATGAGTGTTAAAGTAATGTTTTCTACAGTTCTCATCTTTTTTGATTCAGGGCCATGTCAGGAAACACAAATCTGACAGGAACATGAGTTTTGCAAAGAAAGCTTTATTCTGACACTCAATACCATTCTAGGAACATGAAATAACTGTTAAAGTAATGTTTTCATCAGTTCTCATCTTTTTCGTTCAGGGGCATGTCAGGAAACACAAATCTGACAGGAACATGAGTTTTGCAAAGAAAGCTTTTTCTGTCACACAAGCCATCCTAACAACATGAAATGAGTGTTAAAGTAATGTTTTCATCAGTTCTCATCTTTTTCGTTCAGGGACATGTCAGGAAACACAAATCTGACAGGAACATGAGTTTTGCAAAGAAAGCTTTTTTCTTACACACAGGCCATCCTAGGAACATAAATGAGTGTTAAAGTAATGTTTTCTACAGTTCTCATCTTTTTTGATTAGGGCCATGTCAGGAAAGACAAATCTGACAGGAACATGAGTTTTGCAAAGAAAGCTTTATTCTGACACTCAATACCATTCTAGGAACATAAATAACTGTTAAAGTAATGTTTTCATCAGTTCTCATCTTTTTCGTTCAGGGACATGTCAGGAAACACAAATCTGACAGGAACATGAGTTTTGCAAAGAAAGCTTTTTCTGTACACACAGGCCATCCTAGGAACATAAATGAGTGTTAAAGTAATGTTTTCATCAGTTCTCATCTTTTTGATTAGGGACATGTCAGGAAACACAAATCTGACAGGAACATGAGTTTTGCAAAGAAAGCTTTATTCTGACACTCAATACCATTCTAGGAACATGAAATGAGTGTTAAAGTAATGTTTTCATCAGTTCTCATCTTTTTCGTTCAGGGCCATGTCAGGAAACACAAATCTGACAGGAACATGAGTTTTGCAAAGAAAGCTTTTTTCTGTCACACAAGCCATCCTAACAACATGAAATGAGTGTTAAAGTAATGTTTTCATCAGTTCTCATTTTTCGTTCAGGGACATGTCAGGAAACACAAATCTGACAGGAACATGAGTTTTGCAAAGAAAGCTTTTTTCTGTCACACAAGCCATCCTAAAACATGAAATGAGTGTTAAAGTAATGTTTTCTACAGTTCTCATCTTTTTGTTCAGGGACATGTCAGGAAACACAAATCTGACAGGAACAGAGTTTTGCAAAGAAAGCTTTATTCTGACACTCAAGGCATTCTAGGAACATGAAATAAGTGTTAAAGTAATGTTTTCATCAGTTCTCATCTTTTTCGTTCAGGGACATGTCAGGAAACACAAATCTGACAGGAACATGAGTTTTGCAAAGAAAGCTTTTTCTGTCACACCAAGCCATCCTAACAACATGAAATGAGTGTTAAAGTAATGTTTTCATCAGTTCTCATCTTTTTCGTTCAGGGACATGTCAGGAAACACAAATCTGACAGGAACATGAGTTTTGCAAAGAAAGCTTTTTTCTTACACACAAGGCCATCCTAGGAACATAAAATGAGTGTTAAAGTAATGTTTTCTACAGTTCTCATCTTTTTTGATCAGGGCCATGTCAGGAAAGACAAATCTGACAGGAACATGAGTTTTGCAAAGAAAGCTTTATTCTGACACTCAATACCATTCTAGGAACATGAAATAACTGTTAAAGTAATGTTTTCATCAGTTCTCATCTTTTCGTTCAGGGCATGTCAGGAAACACAAATCTGACAGGAACATGAGTTTTGCAAAGAAAGCTTTTTTCTTACACACAAGGCCATCCTAGGAACATGAAATGAGTGTTAAAGTAATGTTTTCTACAGTTCTCATCTTTTTGATTAGGGCCATGTCAGGAAACACAAATCTGACAGGAACATGAGTTTTGCAAAGAAAGCTTTATTCTGACACACAATACCATCTAGGAACATGAAAAAGTGTTAAAGTAATGTTTTCATCAGTTCTCATCTTTTTTGTTCAGGGCCATGTCAGGAAACACAAATCTGACAGGAACATGAGTTTTGCAAAGAAAGCTTTTTTCTGACACTCAATACCATTCTAGGAACATGAAAAACTGTTAAAGTAATGTTTTCATCAGTTCTCATCTTTTTGTTCAGGGCCATGTCAGGAAACACAAATCTGACAGGAACATGAGTTTTGCAAAGAAAGCTTTATTCTGACACACAAGCCATTCTAGGAACATGAAATGAGTGTTAAAGTAATGTTTTCATCAGTTCTCATCTTTTTCGTTCAGGGACATGTCAGGAAACACAAATCTGACAGGAACATGAGTTTTGCAAAGAAAGCTTTATTCTGACACTCAATACCTTTCTAGGAACATGAAATAACTGTTAAAGTAATGTTTTCATCAGTTCTCATCTTTTTCGTTCTGGGATATGTCAGGAAACACAAATCTGACAGGAACATGAGTTTTGCAAAGAAAGCTTTTTTCTGTCACACAGGCCATCCTGGGAACATAAAATGAGTGTTAAAGTAATGTTTTCATCAGTTCTCATCTTTTTAGTTCAGGGACATGTCAGGAAACACAAATCTGGCAGGAACATGAGTTTTGCAAAGAAAGCTCTTTTCTTACACACAGGCCATCCTAGGAACATAGAATGAGTGTTAAAGTAATGTTTTCTACAGTTCTCATCTTTTTTGATTAGGGCCAAGTCAGGAAACACAAATCTGACAGGAACATGAGTTTTGCAAAGAAAGCTTTATTCTGACACTCAATACCATTCTAGGAACATGAAATAACTGTTAAAGTAATGTTTTCATCAGTTCTCATCTTTTTCGTTCAGGGACATGTCAGGAAACACAAATCTGACAGGAACATGAGTTTTGCAAAGAAAGCTTTTTCTGTCACACAAGCCATCCTAGGAACATGAAATGAGTGTTAAAGTAATGTTTTCATCAGTTCTCATCTTTTTTGTTTAGGGCATGTCAGGAAACACAAATCTGACAGGAACATGAGTTTTGCAAAGAAAGCTTTATTCTGACACACAAGCCATCTAGGAACATGAAATGAGTGTTAAAGTAATGTTTTCATCAGTTCTCATCTTTTTCGTTCAGGGACATGTCAGGAAACACAAATCTGACAGGAACATGAGTTTTGCAAAGAAAGCTTTTTCTGACACACAAGCCATCTAGGAACATGAAATGAGTGTTAAAGTAATGTTTTCATCAGTTCTCATCTTTTTCGTTCAGGGACATGTCAGGAAACACAAATCTGACAGGAACATGAGTTTTGCAAAGAAAGCTTTTTTCTGTCACACAAGCCATCCTAACAACATGAAATGAGTGTTAAAGTAATGTTTTCATCAGTTCTCATCTTTTTCGTTCAGGGACATGTCAGGAAACACAAATCTGACAGGAACATGAGTTTTGCAAAGAAAGCTTTTTCTTACACACAGGCCATCCTAGGAACATAAAATGAGTGTTAAAGTAATGTTTTCATCAGTTCTCATTTTTTGTTCAGGGCCATGTCAGGAAACACAAATCTGACAGGAACATGAGTTTTGCAAAGAAAGCTTTATTCTGACACTCAATACCATCTAGGAACATGAAATAACTGTTAAAGTAATGTTTTCATCAGTTCTCATCTTTTTCGTTCAGGGACATGTCAGGAAACACAAATCTGACAGGAACATGAGTTTTGCAAAGAAAGCTTTTTTCTGTCACACAAGCCATCCTAGGAACATGAAATGAGTGTTAAAGTAATGTTTATCAGTTCTCATCTTTTTGTTCAGGGACATGTCAGGAAACACAAATCTGACAGGAACATGAGTTTTGCAAAGAAAGCTTTTTCTGACACACAGGCCATCCTAGGAACATAAAATGAGTGTTAAAGTAATGTTTTCTCAGTTCTCATCTTTTTGATTAGGGACATGTCAGGAAACACAAATCTGACAGGAACATGAGTTTTGCAAAGAAAGCTTTATTCTGACACTCAATACCATTCTAGGACATGAAATAGTGTTAAAGTAATGTTTTCATCAGTTCTCATCTTTTTCGTTCAGGGACATGTCAGGAAACACAAATCTGACAGGAACATGAGTTTTGCAAAGAAAGCTTTTTCTTCACACAAGGCCATCCTAGGAACATAGAATGAGTGTTAAAGTAATGTTTTCTACAGTTCTCATCTTTTTGTTCAGGGCCATGTCAGGAAACACAAATCTGACAGGAACATGAGTTTTGCAAAGAAAGCTTTTTTCTGACACACAAGCCATCCTAGGAACATGAAATGAGTGTTAAAGTAATGTTTTCATCAGTTCTCATCTTTTTCGTTCAGGGACATGTCAGGAAACACAAATCTGACAGGAACATGAGTTTTGCAAAGAAAGCTTTTTTCTGACACAAAGCCATCCTAGGAACATGAAATGAGTGTTAAAGTAATGTTTTCATCAGTTCTCATCTTTTTTGTTCAGGGCCATGTCAGGAAACACAAATCTGACAGGAACATGAGTTTTGCAAAGAAAGCTTTATTCTGACACTCAATACCATTCTAGGAACATGAAATAACTGTTAAAGTAATGTTTTCATCAGTTCTCATCTTTTTGTTCAGGGACATGTCAGGAAACACAAATCTGACAGGAACATGAGTTTTGCAAAGAAAGCTTTTTCTGTCACACAAGCCATCCTAGGAACATGAAATGAGTGTTAAAGTAATGTTTTCATCAGTTCTCATCTTTTTGTTCAGGGACATGTCAGGAAACACAAATCTGACAGGAACATGAGTTTTGCAAAGAAAGCTTTTTCTACACACAGGCCATCTAGGAACAAAATGAGTGTTAAAGTAATGTTTCATCAGTTCTCATCTTTTTTGATTAGGGCCATGTCAGGAAACACAAATCTGACAGGAACATGAGTTTTGCAAAGAAAGCTTTTTTCTTCACACAAGCCATCCCTAGGAACATGAAATGAGTGTTAAAGTAATGTTTTCATCAGTTCTCATCTTTTTCGTTCAGGGACATGTCAGGAAACACAAATCTGACAGGAACATGAGTTTTGCAAAGAAAGCTTTTTTCTGACACTCAAGCCATTCTAGGAACATGAAATAAGTGTTAAAGTTGTTTTCATCAGTTCTCATCTTTTTCGTTCAGGGACATGTCAGGAAACACAAATCTGACAGGAACATGAGTTTTGCAAAGAAAGCTTTTTTCTACACACAAGCCATCCTAGGAACATAAAATGAGTGTTAAAGTAATGTTTTCTACAGTTCTCATCTTTTTTGATTAGGGCATGTCAGGAAAACACAAATCTGACAGGAACATGAGTTTTGCAAAGAAAGCTTTATTCTGACACTCAATACCATTCTAGGAACATGAAATAACTGTTAAAGTAATGTTTTCATCAGTTCTCATCTTTTTCGTTCAGGGACATGTCAGGAAACACAAATCTGACAGGAACATGAGTTTTGCAAAGAAAGCTTTTTCTTACACACAGGCCATCCTAGGAACATAAATGAGTGTTAAAGTAATGTTTTCTACAGTTCTCATTTTTTTGTTAGGGCCATGTCAGGAAACACAAATCTGACAGGAACATGAGTTTTGCAAAGAAAGCTTATTCTGACACTCAAGCCATCCTAGGAACATGAAATGAGTGTTAAAGTAATGTTTTCATCAGTTCTCATCTTTTTCGTTCAGGGACATGTCAGGAAAACACAATCTGACAGGAACATGAGTTTTGCAAAGAAAGCTTTTTTCTGACACTCAAGCCATCTAGGAACATGAATGAGTGTTAAAGTAATGTTTTCATCAGTTCTCATCTTTTTCGTTCAGGGACATGTCAGGAAACACAAATCTGACAGGAACATGAGTTTTGCAAAGAAAGCTTTTTTCTGTCACACAAGCCATCTAGGAACATGAAATGAGTGTTAAAGTAATGTTTTCATCAGTTCTCATCTTTTTCGTTCAGGGACATGTCAGGAAACACAAATCTGACAGGAACATGAGTTTTGCAAAGAAAGCTTTTTTCTGACACACAAGGCCATCCTAGGAACATAAAATGAGTGTTAAAGTAATGTTTTCTCAGTTCTCATCTTTTTGTTAGGGCCATGTCAGGAAACACAAATCTGACAGGAACATGAGTTTTGCAAAGAAAGCTTTATTCTGACACTCAATACCATTCTAGGAACATGAACATGAAATAACTGTTAAAGTAATGTTTTCATCAGTTCTCATCTTTTTCGTTCAGGGACATGTCAGGAAACACAAATCTGACAGGAACATGAGTTTTGCAAAGAAAGCTTTTTTCTGACACACAAGCCATCCTAGGAACATGAAATGAGTGTTAAAGTAATGTTTTCATCAGTTCTCATCTTTTTCGTTCAGGGACATGTCAGGAAACACAAATCTGACAGGAACATGAGTTTTGCAAAGAAAGCTTTTTTCTTACACACAGGCCATCCTAGGAACATAGAAATGAGTGTTAAAGTAATGTTTTCTACAGTTCTCATCTTTTTTGATTAGGGCCATGTCAGGAAAGACAAATCTGACAGGAACATGAGTTTTGCAAAGAAAGCTTTATTCTGACACTCAATACCATTCTAGGAACATAAAATAACTGTTAAAGTAATGTTTCATCAGTTCTCATCTTTTTCGTTCAGGGACATGTCAGGAAACACAAATCTGACAGGAACATGAGTTTTGCAAAGAAAGCTTTTTTCTTACACAAAGGCCATCTAGGAACATGAAATGAGTGTTAAAGTAATGTTTTCATCAGTTCTCATCTTTTTGTTCAGGGACATGTCAGGAAACACAAATCTGACAGGAACATGAGTTTTGCAAAGAAAGCTTTATTCTGACACTCAATAGCCATTCTAGGAACATGAAATGAGTGTTAAAGTAATGTTTTCATCAGTTCTCATCTTTTTCGTTCAGGGACATGTCAGGAAACACAAATCTGACAGGAACATGAGTTTTGCAAAGAAAGCTTTTTCTGTCACACAAGCCATCCTAACAACATGAAATGAGTGTTAAAGTAATGTTTTCATCAGTTCTCATCTTTTTCGTTCAGGGACATGTCAGGAAACACAAATCTGACAGGAACATGAGTTTTGCAAAGAAAGCTTTTTCTGTCACACAAGCCATCCTAGGAACATGAAATGAGTGTTAAAGTAATGTTTTCTACAGTTCTCATCTTTTTGTTCAGGGACATGTCAGGAAACACAAATCTGACAGGAACATGAGTTTTGCAAAGAAAGCTTTATTCTGACACTCAATACCATTCTAGGAACATGAAATAACTGTTAAAGTAATGTTTTCATCAGTTCTCATTTTTTCGTTCAGGGACATGTCAGGAAACACAAATCTGACAGGAACATGAGTTTTGCAAAGAAAGCTTTTTCTGTCACACAAGCCATCCTAACAACATGAAATGAGTGTTAAAGTAATGTTTCATCAGTTCTCATCTTTTTCGTTCAGGGACATGTCAGGAAACACAAATCTGACAGGAACATGAGTTTTGCAAAGAAAGCTTTTTCTTACACACAAGGCCATCCTAGGAACATAAAATGAGTGTTAAAGTAATGTTTTCTACAGTTCTCATCTTTTTTGATCAGGGCCATGTCAGGAAACAAAATCTGACAGGAACATGAGTTTTGCAAAGAAAGCTTATTTCTGACACTCAATACCATTCTAGGAACATGAAATAAGTGTTAAAGTAATGTTTTCATCAGTTCTCATCTTTTTCGTTCAGGGACATGTCAGGAAACACAAATCTGACAGGAACATGAGTTTTGCAAAGAAAGCTTTTTTCTTACACACAAGCCATCCTAGGAACATGAAATGAGTGTTAAAGTAATGTTTTCTCAGTTCTCATCTTTTTGTTAGGGACATGTCAGGAAACACAAATCTGACAGGAACATGAGTTTGCAAAGAAAGCTTTATTCTGACACACAAGCCATCCTAGGAACATGAATAGTGTTAAAGTAATGTTTTACAGTTCTCATCTTTTTGTTCAGGGCATGTCAGGAAACACAAATCTGACAGAACATGAGTTTTGCAAAGAAAGCTTTATTCTGACACTCAAAGCCATCCTAGGAACATGAAATGAGTGTTAAAGTAATGTTTTCATCAGTTCTCATCTTTTTGTTCAGGGACATGTCAGGAAACACAAATCTGACAGGAACATGAGTTTTGCAAAGAAAGCTTTATTCTGACACAAAGCCATCCTAGGAACATGAAATGACTGTTAAAGTAATGTTTTCATCAGTTCTCATCTTTTTCGTTCAGGGACATGTCAGGAAACACAAATCTGACAGGAACATGAGTTTTGCAAAGAAAGCTTTATTCTGACACTCAATACCATTCTAGGAACATGAAATGACTGTTAAAGTAATGTTTTCATCAGTTCTCATCTTTTTCGTTCAGGGACATGTCAGGAAACACAAATCTGACAGGAACATGAGTTTTGCAAAGAAAGCTTTTTTCTGACACACAGGCCATCCTAGGAACATGAAATGAGTGTTAAAGTAATGTTTTCATCAGTTCTCATCTTTTTCGTTCAGGGACATGTCAGGAAACACAAATCTGACAGGAACATGAGTTTTGCAAAGAAAGCTTTTTCTTACACACAGGCCATCCTAGGAACATAAAATGAGTGTTAAAGTAATGTTTTCTACAGTTCTCATCTTTTTTGTTAGGGCCATGTCAGGAAACACAAATCTGACAGGAACATGAGTTTTGCAAAGAAAGCTTTATTCTGACACTCAATACCATTCTAGGAACAAAATAAGTGTTAAAGTAATGTTTTCATCAGTTCTCATCTTTTTCGTTCAGGGACATGTCAGGAAACACAAATCTGACAGGAACATGAGTTTTGCAAAGAAAGCTTTATTCTGACACTCAATGCCATTCTAGGAACATGAAATGAGTGTTAAAGTAATGTTTTCATCAGTTCTCATCTTTTTTTTTTCAGGGCATGTCAGGAAACACAAATCTGACAGGAACATGAGTTTTGCAAAGAAAGCTTTTTTCTGACACACACAGCCATCTAGGAACATGAAATAGTGTTAAAGTAATGTTTTCATCAGTTCTCATCTTTTTCGTTCAGGGACATGTCAGGAAACACAAATCTGACAGGAACATGAGTTTTGCAAGAAAGCTTTTTCTGACACACAAGCCATCTAGGAACATGAAATGAGTGTTAAAGTAATGTTTTCATCAGTTCTCATCTTTTTTCGTTCAGGGACATGTCAGGAAACACAAATCTGACAGGAACATGAGTTTTGCAAAGAAAGCTTTTTCTGTCACACAAAGCCATCCTAGGAACATGAAATGAGTGTTAAAGTAATGTTTTCATCAGTTCTCATCTTTTTCGTTCAGGGACATGTCAGGAAACACAAATCTGACAGGAACATGAGTTTTGCAAAGAAAGCTTTTTCTTACACACAGGCCATCCTAGGAACATAAAATGAGTGTTAAAGTAATGTTTTCTACAGTTCTCATCTTTTTTTAGGGCCATGTCAGGAAACACAAATCTGACAGGAACATGAGTTTTGCAAAGAAAGCTTTATTCTGACACTCAATACCATTCTAGGAACATGAAATAACTGTTAAAGTAATGTTTTCATCAGTTCTCATCTTTTTCGTTCAGGGACATGTCAGGAAACACAAATCTGACAGGAACATGAGTTTTGCAAAGAAAGCTTTTTTCTGTCACACAAGCCATCCTAGGAACATGAAATGAGTGTTAAAGTAATGTTTTCATCAGTTCTCATCTTTTTCGTTCAGGGACATGTCAGGAAACACAAATCTGACAGGAACATGAGTTTTGCAAAGAAAGCTTTTTTCTACACACAGGCCATCCTAGGAACATAAATGAGTGTTAAAGTAATGTTTTACAGTTCTCATCTTTTTTGTTAGGGCCATGTCAGGAAAGACAAATCTGACAGGAACATGAGTTTTGCAAAGAAAGCTTTATTCTGACACTCAATACCATTCTAGGAACATGAAATAACTGTTAAAGTAATGTTTTCATCAGTTCTCATCTTTTCGTTCAGGGACATGTCAGGAAACACAAATCTGACAGGAACATGAGTTTTGCAAAGAAAGCTTTTTTCTGACACACAGGCCATCCTAGGAACATAGAATGAGTGTTAAAGTAATGTTTTCATCAGTTCTCATCTTTTTTGTTCAGGGGACATGTCAGGAAACACAAATCTGACAGGAACATGAGTTTTGCAAAGAAAGCTTTTTCTGACACACAGGCCATCCTAGGAACATGAAATGAGTGTTAAAGTAATGTTTTCATCAGTTCTCATCTTTTTCGTTCAGGGCCATGTCAGGAAACACAAATCTGACAGGAACATGAGTTTTGCAAAGAAAGCTTTTTTCTGACACACAAAGCCATCCTAGGAACATGAAATGAGTGTTAAAGTAATGTTTTCATCAGTTCTCATCTTTTTTGTTCAGGGACATGTCAGGAAACACAAATCTGACAGGAACATGAGTTTTGCAAAGAAAGCTTT
>JAOTQM010000289.1:0-28556 GCA_026939265.1 Oreonectes daqikongensis | reverse complement strand
TTTTCAGACAGTGCCCTGATCAGATAAGATGAGAACTGTTGCAAGAATGACTTTAACACTTATTTCATGTTCCTAGGATGGCTGTGTGTCAGAAAATAGTTTTCTTTGCAAACTCATATTCCTTTCAGTTTTGTGTTTTCAGACAGTGCCTGATCAGAAAAGATGAGAACTGTTGCAAAAATGACTTTACACTTATTTCATGTTCCTAGGATGGCTTGTGTGTGAGAATAAAGCTTTCTTTGCAAACCATATTCCTGTCAGTTTTGTGTTTTCAGACAGTGGCCTGATCAGAAAAGATGAGAACTGTTGCAAGAATGACTTTAACACTTATTTCATGTTCCTAGGATGGCTTTGTGTGTGAGAATAAAGCTTTCTTTGCAAAACTCATATTCCTGTCAGTTTTGTGTTTTCAGACAGTGGCCTGATCAGAAAGATGAGAACTGTTGCAAGAATGACTTTACACTTATTTTTCATGTTCCTAGGATGGCTTGTGTGTGAATAAAGCTTTTTTTTGCAAAACTCATATTCCTGTCAGTTTTGTGTTTTAGACAGTGCCCTGATCAGATAAGATGAGAACTGTTGCAAAAATGACTTTAAAACTTATTTCATGTTCCTAGGATGGCTTGTGTGTCAGAAAAAGCTTTCTTTGCAAAACTCATATTCCTTTCATTTTTGTGTTTTCAGACAGTGCCCTGATCAAATAAGATGAGAACTGTTGCAAGAATGACTTTAACACTTATTTCATGTTCCTAGGATGGCTTGTGTGTCAGAAAATAGTTTTCTTTGCAAAACTCATATTCCTCTCAGTTTTGTGTTTTTAGACAGTGCCCTGATCAGATAAGATGAGAACTGTTGCAAGAATGACTTTAACACTTATTTCATGTTCCTAGGATGGCTTGTGTGTCAGAATAAAGCTTTCTTTGCAAAACTCATATTCCTTTCAGTTTTGTGTTTTCAGACAGTGGCCTGATCAGAAAGATGAGAACTGTTGCAAGAATGACTTTAACACTTATTTCATGTTCCTAGGATGGCTGGTGTGTCAGAAAATAGTTTTCTTTGCAAAACTCATATTCCTTTTAGTTTTGTGTTTTCAGACAGTGGCCTGATCAGAAAAGATGAGAACTGTTGCAAAAATGACTTTAACACTTATTTCAGGTTCCTAGGAGGGCTTGTGTGTGAGAATAAAGCTTTTTTTTTCTAAACTGATATTCCTGTCAGTTTTGTGCTTTCAGACAGTGGCCTGGTCAGAAAAGATGAGAACTGTTGCAAGAATGACTTTAACACTTATTTCATGTTCCTAGGATGGCTTTGTGTGTGAGAATAAAGCTTTCTTTGCAAAAGTCATATTCCTTTCAGTTTTGTGTTTTCAGACAGTGGCCTGATCAAATGAGATGAGAACTGTTGCAAGAATGACTTTACACTTATTTCATGTTCCTAGGGGCTTGTGACTCAGAAAAAGCTTTCTTTTGCAAAACTCATATTCCTCTCAGTTTTGTGTTTTTTGACAGTGGCCTGATCAGAAAAGATGAGAACTGTTGCAAAAATGACTTTAACACTTATTTCATGTTCCTAGGATGGCTTGTGTGTCAGAAAAAGCTTTCTTTGCAAAACTCATTTCCTTTCAGTTTTGTGTTTTTCAGACAGTGCCCTGATCAATGAGATGAGAACTGTTGCAAGAATGACTTTAACACTTATTTCATGTTCCTAGGATGCTTTGTGTGTGAGAATAAAGTTTTTTGCAAACTCATATTCCTGTCAGTTTTGTGTTTTCAGACAGTGGCCTGATCAGAAAAGATGAGAACTGTTGCAAGAATGACTTTACCACTTATTTCATGTTCCTAGGATGGCTTGTGTGTCAGAATAAAGCTTTCTTTGCAAAACTCATATTCCTTCAGTTTTGTGTTTTTAGACAGTGGCCTGATCAGAAAAGATGAGAACTGTTGCAAGAATGACTTTACAACTTATTTCATGTTCCTAGGATGGCTTGTGTGTCAGAATAACTTTCTTTGCAAAACTCATATTCCTGTCAGTTTTGTGTTTTCAGACAGTGCCTGATCAAAAAGA
The DNA here is from genome assembly GCA_026939265.1 of Oreonectes daqikongensis. Lineage (NCBI taxonomy): Eukaryota > Metazoa > Chordata > Actinopteri > Cypriniformes > Nemacheilidae > Oreonectes > Oreonectes daqikongensis. Next base: position 26,492 of record JAOTQM010000289.1, on the reverse strand, counting down.
TGAGAACTGTTGCAAGAATGACTTTAACACTTATTTCATGTTCCTAGGATGGCTTGTGTGTCAGAAATAGCTTTCTTTGCAAAACTCATTTCCTTTCAGTTTTGTGTTTTCAGACAGTGCCCTGATCAAATGAGATGAGAACTGTTGCAAGAATGACTTTAACACTTATTTCATGTTCCTAGGATGGTTTGGTGTGAGAATAAGCTTTTTTTGCAAACTCATATTCCTGTCAGTTTTGTGTTTTCAGACAGTGGCCTGATCAGAAAAGATGAGAACTGTTGCAAGAATGACTTTACCACTTATTTCATGTTCCTAGGATGGCTTGTGTGTCAGAATAAGCTTTCTTTGCAAAACTCATATTCCTTTCAGTTTTGTGTTTTCAGACAGTGGCCTGATCAGAAAAGATGAGAACTGTTGCAAGAATGACTTTAACACTTATTTCATGTTCCTAGGATGGCTTTGTGTGTCAGAATAAAGCTTTCTTTGCAAAACTCATATTCCTGTCAGTTTTGTGTTTTCAGACAGTGGCCTGATCAGAAAAGATGAGAACTGTTGCAAAATGACTTTAACACTTATTTCATGTTCCTAGGATGGCTTTGTGTGAGAATAAAGCTTTCTTTGCAAACTCATATTCCTGTCAGTTTTTGTTTTTCAGACAGTGGCCTGATCAGAAAAGATGAGAACTGTTGCAAAAATGACTTTAACACACTTATTTCATGTTCCTAGGATGGCTTGTGTGTGAGAATAAAGCTTTCTTTGCAAAACTCATATTCCTGTCAGTTTTGTGTTTTCAGACAGTGCCCTGATCAAAAGATGAGAACTGTTGCAAGAATGACTTTAACACTTATTTCATGTTCCTAGGATGGCTTTGTGTGTGAGAATAAAGCTTTCTTTGCAAAACTCATATTCCTCAGTTTTGTGTTTTCAGACAGTGGCCTGATCAGAAAGATGAGAACTGTTGCAAGAATGACTTTAACACTTATTTCATGTTCCTAGGATGGCTTGTGTGTCAGAATAAAGCTTTCTTTGCAAAACTCATATTCCTTCAGTTTTGTGTTTTCAGACAGTGGCCTGATCAGAAAGATGAGAACTGTTGCAAAATGACTTTACACTTATTTCATGTTCCTAGGATGGCTTGTGTGTCAGAAAATAGTTTTCTTTGCAAAACTCATATTCCTCTCAGTTTTGTGTTTTTCAGACAGTGGCCTGATCAGAAAAGATGAGAACTGTTGCAAGAATGACTTTAACCACTTATTTCATGTTCCTAGGATGGCTTGTGTGTCAGAATAAAGCTTTCTTTGCAAAACTCATATTCCTGTCAGTTTTGTTTTTCAGACAGTGGCCTGATCAGAAAAGATGAGAACTGTTGCAAGAATGACTTTACACTTATTTCATGTTCCTAGGATGGCTTGTGTGTCAGAATAAAGCTTTTTTGCAAAACTCATATTCCTGTCAGTTTTGTGTTTTCAGACAGTGCCCTGATCAGAAAAGATGAGAACTGTTGCAAAATGACTTTAACACTTATTTCATGTTCCTAGGATGGCTTGTGTGTCAGAAAATAGCTTTTCTTTGCAAAACTTATTCTTTTCAGTTTTGTGTTTTTCAGACAGTGCCCTGATCAAATAGATGAGAACTGTTGCAAGAATGACTTTAACACTTATTTCATGTTCCTAGGATGGCTTTGTGTCAGAAATAGTTTTCTTTGCAAAACTCATATTCCTTTCAGTTTTGTGTTTTCAGACAGTGCCTGATCAGATAATGAGAACTGTTGCAAGAATGACTTTAACACTTATTTCATGTTCCTAGGATGGCTTTGTGTGTCAGAATAAAGCTTTCTTTGCAAAACTCATATTCCTGTCAGTTTTGTGTTTTCAGACAGTGGCCTGATCAGAAAAGATGAGAACTGTTGCAAAATGACTTTACCACTTATTTCATGTTCCTAGGATGGCTTGTGTGTCAGAATAAAGCTTCTTTGCAAAACTCATATTCCTTCAGTTTTGTGTTTTCAGACAGTGGCCTGATCAGAAAAGATGAGAACTGTTGCAAGAATGACTTTAACACTTATTTCATGTTCCTAGGATGGCTTTGTGTGTGAAATAAGCTTTCTTTGCAAAACTCATATTCCTTTCAGTTTTGTGTTTTCAGACAGTGGCCTGATCAGAAAAGATGAGAACTGTTGCAAAAATGACTTTACCACTTATTTCATGTTCCTAGGATGGCTTGTGTGTCAGAAAAAAGTTTTCTTTGCAAACTCATATTCCCTTTGTTTTGTGTGTTTCAGACAGTGGCCTGATCAGAAAAGATGAGAACTGTTGCAAGAATGACTTTAACACTTATTTCATGTTCCTAGGATGGCTTGTGTGTGAGAAAAGCTTTTTTTTGCAAAACATATTCCTGTCAGTTTTGTGTTTTCAGACATTGCCCTGATCAAATAGATGAGAACTGTTGCAAGAATGACTTTAACACTTATTTCATGTTCCTAGGATGTTTGTGTGTGAGAATAAAGCTTTCTTTGCTGCAAAACTCATATTCCTGTCAGTTTTGTGTTTTCAGACAGTGCCCTGATCAAATGAGATGAGAACTGTTGCAAGAATGACTTTAACACTTATTTCATGTTCCTAGGATGGCTTGTGTGTCAGAAATAGCTTTCTTTGCAAAACTCATATTCCTTCAGTTTTGTGTTTTCAGACAGTGCCTGATCAGAAGATGAGAACTGTTGCAAGAATGACTTTAACACTTATTTCATGTTCCTAGGATGGCTTTGTGTGTGAGAAAAAGCTTTCTTTGCAAAACTCATATTCCTTTCAGTTTTGTGTTTTCAGACAGTGGCCTGATCAGAAAAGATGAGAACTGTTGCAAAAATGACTTTAACACTTATTTCATGTTCCTAGGATGGCTTTGTGTCAGAATAAAGCTTTCTTTGCAAAACTCATATTCCTTTCAGTTTTGTGTTTTCAGACAGTGGCCTGATCAGAAAAGATGAGAACTGTTGCAAAATGACTTTAACACTTATTTCATGTTCCTAGGATGGCTTGTGTGTCAGAAAATAGTTTTCTTTGCAAAACTCATATTCCTTTCAGTTTTGTGTTTTCAGACAGTGGCCTGATCAGAAAAGATGAGAACTGTTGCAAAATGACTTTAACACTTATTTCATGTTCCTAGGATGGCTTGTGTGTGAGAATAAAGCTTTCTTTGCAAAACTCATATTCCTCTCAGTTTTGTGTTTTCAGACAGTGCCCTGATCAGATAAGATGAGAACTGTTGCAAGAATGACTTTAAAACTTTATTTCATGTTCCTAGGATGGCTTGTGTGTGAGAATAAAGCTTTTTTTTGCTAAACTGATATTCCTGTCAGTTTTGTGTTTTCAGACAGTGCCCTGATCAAATGAGATGAGAACTGTTGCAAGAATGACTTTACACTTATTTCATGTTCCTAGGATGGCTTTGTGGTGAGAATAAAGCTTTCTTTGCAAAACTCATATTCCTGTCAGTTTTGTGTTTTCAGACAGTGGCCTGATCAGAAAGATGAGAACTGTTGCAAAATGACTTTACCACTTATTTCATGTTTCCTAGGATGGCTTGTGTGTCAGAAAAATAGCTTTCTTTGCAAAACTCATATTCCTTCAGTTTTGTGTTTTCAGACAGTGGCCTGATCAGAAAAGATGAGAACTGTTGCAAGAATGACTTTACAACTTATTTCATTTCTAGGATGGCTTGTGTGTCAGAATTACTTTCTTTTCAAAACTCATATTCCTTCAGTTTTGTGTTTTCAGACATTGCCCTGAACAAATGAGATGAGAACTGTTGCAAGAATGACTTTAACACTTATTTCATGTTCCTAGGATGGCTTGTGACTCAGAAAATAGCTTTCTTTGAAAACTCATTGGCCTGTCATTTTGTGTTTTCAGACAGTGCCCTGAACAAGATGAGATGAGAACTGTTGCAAGAATGACTTTAACACTTATTTCATGTTCCTAGGATGGTTTGTGTGTGAGAATAAAGCTTTCTTTGCAAAACTCATATTCCTGTCAGTTTTGTGTTTTCAGACAGTGGCCTGATCAGAAAAGATGAGAACTGTTGCAAAATGACTTTACCACTTATTTCATGTTCTAGGATGGCTTGTGTGTCAGAATAAGCTTTCTTTGCAAAACTCTATTCCTTCAGTTTTGTGTTTTTCAAACAGTGGCCTGATCAATGAGATGAGAACTGTTGCAAGAATGACTTTAACACTTATTTCATGTTCCTAGGATGGCTTGTGACTCAGAAAAAAGCTTTCTTTGCAAAACTCATATTCCTGTCAGTTTTGTGTTTTCAGACAGTGGCCTGATCAGAAAAGATGAGAACTGTTGCAAAAATGACTTTACCACTTATTTCATGTTCCTAGGATGGCTTGTGTGTCAGAAATAAGCTTTCTTTGCAAAACTCATATTCCTTTCAGTTTTGTGTTTTCAGACAGTGGCCTGATCAGAAAAGATGAGAACTGTTGCAAGAATGACTTTAACACTTATTTCATGTTCCTAGGATGGCTTGTGACTCAGAAAATAGTTTCTTTGCAAAACTCATATTCCTGTCAGTTTTGTGTTTTCAGACAGTGGCCTGATCAGAAAAGATGAGAACTGTTGCAAGAATGACTTTACCACTTATTTCATGTTTTCTAGGATGGCTTGTGTGTCAGAATAAGCTTTCTTTGCAAAACTCATATTCCTTTAGTTTTGTGTTTTCAGACAGTGGCCTGATCAAAAAGATGAGAACTGTTGCTAAAATGACTTTAACACTTATTTCATGTTCCTAGGATGGCTTGTGACTCAGAAAATAGCTTTCTTTGCAAAACTCATATTCCTTCAGTTTTGTGTTTTCAGACAGTGCCTGATCAGAAAAGATGAGAACTGTTGCAAGAATGACTTTACACTTATTTCATGTTCCTAGGATGGCTTGTGTGTCAGAATAAAGCTTTTTTTGGCTAAACTGATATTCCTGTCAGTTTTTGTGTTTTAGACAGTGCCCTGATCAGATAAGATGAGAACTGTTGCAAGAATGACTTTAACACTTATTTCATGTTCCTAGGATGGCTTTGTGTGTGAGAATAAAGCTTTTTTGCAAACTCATATTCCTTTCAGTTTTGTGTTTTCAGACAGTGGCCTGATCAGAAAAGATGAGAACTGTTGCAAAAATGACTTTACCACTTATTTCATGTTCTTATGATGGCTTGTGTGTCAGAATAAAGCTTTCTTTGCAAAACTCATATTTCTTTTAGTTTTGTGTTTTCAGACAGTGGCCTGATCAGAAAAGATGAGAACTTTTGCAAAAATGACTTTAACACTTATTTCATGTTCCTAGGATGGCTTGTGTGTCAGAAAATAGTTTTCTTTGCAAAACTCATATTCTCTTTAGTTTTGTGTTTTCAGACAGTGGCCTGATCAGAAAAGATGAGAACTGTTGCAAGAATGACTTTAACACTTATTTCATGTTCCTAGGATAGCTTGTGTGTGGAATAAAGCTTTTTTTTTGCTAAACTCATATTCCTGTCAGTTTTGTGTTTTCAGACAGTGGCCTGATCAGAAAGATGAGAACTGTTGCAAGAATGACTTTAACACTTATTTCATGTTCCTAGGATGGCTTGTGTGTGAGAAATAAAGCTTTTTTGCAAAACTCATATTCTGTCAGTTTTGTGTTTTTAGACAGTGCCCTGATCAGAAAGATGAGAACTGTTGCAAAATGACTTTAAACTTTTTTCATGTTCCTAGGATGGCTTGTGTGTCAGAAAATAGCTTTCTTTGCAAAACTCATCCTTTCAGTTTTGTGTTTTCAGACAGTGCCCTGAACAAATGAGATGAGAACTGTTGCAAGAATGACTTTAACACTTATTTCATGTTCCTAGGATGGCTTGTGACTCAGAAAATAGTTTTCTTTGCAAAACTCATATTCCTCTCAGTTTTGTGTTTTTAAGACAGTGCCCTGATCAGATAAGATGAGAACTGTTGCAAGAATGACTTTAACACTTATTTCATGTTCCTAGGATGGCTTTGTGTGTGAGAATAAAGCTTTCTTTGCAAAACTCATATTCCTGTCAGTTTTGTGTTTTCAGACAGTGGCCTGATCAGAAAAGATGAGAACTGTTGCAAAAATGACTTTACCACTTCTTTCATGTTCCTAGGATGGCTTGTGTGTCAGAAAAAATTTTTCTTTGCAAAACTCATATTCCTCTCAGTTTTGTGTTTTCAGACAGTGGCCTGATCAGAAAGATGAGAACTGTTGCAAGAATGACTTTACCACTTATTTCATGTTCCTAGGATGGCTTGTGTGTCAGAATAAAGCTTTCTTTGCAAAACTCATATTCCTTTAGTTTTGTGTTTTCAGACAGTGGCCTGATCAGAAAAGATGAGAACTGTTGCAAAATGACTTTAACACTTATTTTTCATGTTCCTAGGATGGCTGTGTGTCAGAAAATAGCTTTCTTTGCAAAACTCATATTCCTTTAGTTTTGTGTTTTCAGACAGTGGCCTGATCAGAAGATAAGAACTGTTGCAAAAATGACTTTAACACTTATTTCATGTTCCTAGGATGGCTTGTGTGTGAGAATAAAGCTTTTTTTGCAAACCGATATTCCTGTCAGTTTTGTGTTTTAGACAGTGCCCTGATCAGATAAGATGAGAACTGTTGCAAGAATGACTTTAAACTTATTTCATGTTCCTAGGATGGCTTGTGTGTGAGAAAATAGCTTTCTTTGCAAACTCATTTCCTTTCATTTTTGTGTTTTCAGACATTGCCCTGACAAATGAGATGAGAACTGTTGCAAGAATGACTTTAACACTTATTTCATGTTCCTAGGATGGCTTGTGACTCAGAAATAGTTTTCTTTGCAAAACTCATATTCCTCTCAGTTTTGTGTTTTCAGACAGTGGCCTGATCAGAAAGATGAGAACTGTTGCAAGAATGACTTTACACTTATTTCATGTTCCTAGGATGGCTTGTGTGTCAGAATAAGGCTTTCTTTGCAAAACTCATATTCCTTTCAGTTTTGTGTTTTTAGACAGTGGCCTGATCAGAAAAGATGAGAACTGTTGCAAGAATGACTTTACACTTATTTCATGTTCCTAGGATGGCTTTGTGTGTGAGAATAAAGCTTTCTTTGCAAAACTCATATTCCTGTCAGTTTTGTGTTTTCAGACAGTGGCCTGATCAGAAAAGATGAGAACTGTTGCAAGAATGACTTTAACACTTATTTCATGTTCCTAGGATGGCTTGGTGTGTGAGAATAAAGCTTTCTTTGCAAAACTCATATTCCTGTCAGTTTTGTGTTTTCAGACAGTGGCCTGATCAGAAAAGATAAGAACTGTTGCAAGAATGACTTTAACACTTATTTCATGTTCCTAGGATGGCTTGTGTGGAGAATAAAGCTTTTTTTTGCTAAACTCATATTCCTGTCAGTTTTGTGTTTTTAGAAGTGCCCTGATCAGATAAGATGAGAACTGTTGCACAAAATGACTTTAAAACTTTTTTCATGTTCCTAGGATGGCTTGTGTGTCAGAAAATAGCTTTCTTTGCAAAACTCATTGGCCTTTCATTTTTGTGTTTTCAGACATTGCCCTGAACAAATGAGATGAGAACTGTTGCAAGAATGACTTTAACACTTATTTCATGTTCCTAGGATAGCTTGTGACTCAGAAAATAGTTTTCTTTGCAAAACTCATATTCCTCTCAGTTTTGTGTTTTCAGACAGTGCCCTGATCAGATAAGATGAGAACTGTTGCAAGAATGACTTTACCACTTATTTCATGTTCCTAGGATGGCTTTGTGTGTGAGAATAAAGCTTTCTTTGCAAAACTCATATTCCTTTCAGTTTTGTGTTTTCAGACAGTGGCCTGATCAGAAAAGATGAGAACTGTTGCAAAAATGACTTTACCACTTATTTCATGTTCTTAGGATGGCTTGTGTGTCAGAATAAAGCTTTCTTTGCAAAACTCATATTCCTTTTAGTTTTGTGTTTTCAGACAGTGGCCTGATCAGAAAAGATGAGAACTTTTGCAAAAATGACTTTAACACTTATTTCATGTTCCTAGGATGGCTGGTGTGTCAGAAAATAGTTTTCTTTGCAAAACTCATATTCCCTTTAGTTTTGTGTTTTCAGACAGTGGCCTGATCAGAAAAGATGAGAACTGTTGCAAAAATGACTTTAACACTTATTTCATGTTCCTAGGATGGCTTGTGTGTGAGAATAAAGCTTTTTTTTGCTAAACTGATATTCCTGTCAGTTTTGTGTTTTTAGAAAGTGCCCTGATCAGATAAGATGAGAACTGTTGCAAGAATGACTTTAAAACTTATTTCATGTTCCTAGGATGGCTTGTGTGTGAGAAAATAGATTTCTTTGTAAAACTCATTGGCCTTTCATTTTTGTGTTTTCAGACATTGCCCTGAACAAATGAGATGAGAACTGTTGCAAGAATGACTTTAACACTTATTTCATGTTCCTAGGATGGTTTTGTGTGTGAGAATAAAGCTTTCTTTGCAAAACTCATATTCCTGTCAGTTTTGTGTTTTCAGACAGTGGCCTGATCAGAAAAGATGAGAACTGTTGCAAAATTGACTTTACCACTTATTTCATGTTCTTAAGATGGCTTGTGTGTCAGAATAAAGCTTTCTTTGCAAAACTAATATTCCTCTCAGTTTTGTGTTTTCAGACAGTGGCCTAATCAGAAAAGATGAGAACAGTTGCAAAAATGACTTGAACACTTATTTCATGTTCCTAGGATGGCTTGTGTGTCAGAAAATTGCTTTCTTTGCAAAACTCATTGTCCTTTCAGTTTTTTGTTTTCAAACATTGCCCTGAACAAATGAGATGAGAACTGTTGCAAGAATGACTTTAACACTTATTTCATGTTCCTAGGATGGCTTGTGACTCCGAAAATAGTTTTCTTTGCAAAACTCACATTCCTCTCAGTTTTGTGTTTTCAGACAGTGGCCTGATCAGAAAAGATGAGAACTGTTGCAAGAATGACTTTACCACTTATTTCATGTTCCTAGGATGGCTTTGTGTGTGAGAATAAAGCTTTTTTTGGCTAAACTGATATTCCTGTCAGTTTTGTGTTTTTAGAAAGTGCCCTGATCAGATAAGGTGAGAACTGTTGCAAGAATGACTTTAACACTTATTTCATGTTCCTAGGATGGCTTTGTGTGTGAGAATAAAGCTTTGTTTGCAAAACTCATATTCCCTTTAGTTTTGTGTTTTCAGACAGTGGCCTGATCAGAAAAGATGAGAACTGTTGCAAAAATGACTTTACCACTTATTTCATGTTCTTAGGATGGCTTGTGTGTCAGAATAAAGCTTTCTTTGCAAAACTCATATTCCTTTTAGTTTTGTGTTTTCAGACAGTGGCCTGATCAGAAAAGATGAGAACTTTTGCAAAAATGACTTTAACACTTATTTCATGTTCCTAGGATGGCTGGTGTGTCAGAAAATAGTTTTCTTTGCAAAACTCATATTCTCTTTAGTTTTGTGTTTTCAGACAGTGGCCTGATCAGAAAAGATGAGAACTGTTGCAAAAATGACTTTAACACTTATTTCATGTTCCTAGGATGGCTTGTGTGTGAGAATAAAGCTTTTTTTTGCTAAACTGATATTCCTGTCAGTTTTGTGTTTTTAGAAAGTGCCCTGATCAGATAAGTTGAGAACTGTTGCAAGAATGACTTTAACACTTATTTCATGTTCCTAGGATGGCTTGTGACTCCGAAAATAGTTTTCTTTGCAAAACTCACATTCCTCTCAGTTTTGTGTGTTCAGACAGTGGCCTGTTCAGAAAAGATGAGAACTGTTGCAAGAATGACTTTACCACTTATTTCATGTTCCTAGGATGGCTTGTTTGTCAGAATAAGGCTTTCTTTGCAAAACTCATATTCCTTTCAGTTTTGTGTTTTAGACAATGGCCTGATCAGAAAAGATGAGAACTGTTGCAAGAATGACTTTACCACTTATTTCATGTTCCTAGGATGGCTTTGTGTGTGAGAATAAAGCTTTCTTTGCAAAACTTTTATTCCTGTCAGTTTTGTGTTTTCAGACATTGCCTTGAACAAATGAGATGAGAACTGTTGCAAGAATGACTTTAACACTTATTTCATGTTCCTAGGATGGTTTTGTGTGTGAGAATAAAGCTTTCTTTGCAAAACTCATATTCCTGTCAGTTTTGTGTTTTCAGACAGTGGCCTGATCAGAAAAGATGAGAACTGTTGCAAAATTGACTTTACCACTTATTTCATGTTCTTAAGATGGCTTGTGTGTCAGAATAAAGCTTTCTTTGCAAAACTCTTATTCCTGTCAGTTTTGTGTTTTCAAACAGTGGCCTGAACAAATGAGATGAGAACTGTTGCAAGAATGACTTTAACACTTATTTTGTGTTCCGTGGGTGGCTTGTGACTCAGAAAAAAGCTTTCTTTGCAAAACTCATATTCCTGTCAGTTTTGTGTTTTCATACAGTGGCCTGATCAGAAAAGATGAGAACTGTTGCAAAAATGACTTTACCACTTATTTCATGTTCCTTGGATGGCTTGTGTGTCAGAAAATAGTTTTCTTTGCAAAACTCATATTCCTTTTAGTTTTGTGTTTTCAGACAGTGGCCTGATCAGAAAAGATGAGAACTGTTGCAAGAATGACTTTAACACTTATTTCATGTTCTTAAGATGGCTTGTGTGTCAGAATAAAGCTTTCTTTGCAAAACTCATATTCCTTTTAGTTTTGTGTTTTCAGACAGTGGCCTGATCAGAAAAGATGAGAACTGTTGCTAAAATGACTTTAACACTTATTTCATGTTCCTAGGATGGCTTGTGACTCAGAAAATAGTTTTCTTTGCAAAACTCATATTGCTCTCAGTTTTGTGTTTTCAGACAGTGGCCTGATCAGAAAAGATGAGAACTGTTGCAAGAATGACTTTACCACTTATTTCATGTTCCTAGGATGGCTTTGTGTGTGAGAATAAAGCTTTTTTTGCTAAACTGATATTCCTGTCAGTTTTGTGTTTTTAGAAAGTGCCCTGATCAGAAAAGATGAGAACTGTTGCAAGAATGACTTTAACACTTATTTCATGTTCCTAGGATGGCTTTGTGTGTGAGAATAAAGCTTTCTTTGCAAAACTCATATTCCTGTCAGTTTTGTGTTTTCATACAGTGGCCTGATCAGAAAAGATGAGAACTGTTGCAAAAATGACTTTACCACTTATTTCATGTTCCTTGGATGGCTTGTGTGTCAGAAAATAGTTTTCTTTGCAAAACTCATATTCCTCTCAGTTTTGTGTTTTCAGACAGTGGCCTGATCAGAAAAGATGAGAACTGTTGCAAGAATGACTTTAACACTTATTTCATGTTCCTAGGATGGCTTTGTGTGTGAGAATAAAGCTTTCTTTGCAAAACTCATATTCCTGTCAGTTTCGTGTTTTCATACAGTGGCCTGATCAGAAAAGATGAGAACTGTTGCAAAAATGACTTTACCACTTATTTCATGTTCCTTGGATGGCTTGTGTGTCAGAAAATAGTTTTCTTTGCAAAACTCATATTCCTCTCAGTTTTGTGTTTTCACACAGTGGCCTGATCAGATAAGATGAGAACTGTTGCAAGAATGACTTTAACACTTATTTTATGTTCCTAGGATGGCTTTGTGTGTGAGAATAAAGCTTTCTTTGCAAAAGTTATATTCCTGTCAGTTTTGTGTTTTTAGACAGTGCCCTGATCAGATGAGATGAGAACTGTTGCAAGAATGACTTTAACACTTATTTCTTGTTCTTAGGATGGCTGGTGTGTCAGAAAATAGTTCCCTTTCGAGGGAACTCTACACTGCGTCAAGGGTTTGACTCTATGGGGGAACGCCAGCAGCGTGACGCGCGTGAAATAGTGAATGCAACTAACTCGCGATTTATAGTCGCGAGGCGATGACGTCACCGATGACGCCGATGACGTCACGAATGACGCGAATACCGGAAGGTATAAATAGATCGCGGAAACAATGCAAATCAGCTTCTGCCATTTCAGCAAAGCGCTCTTTGTGTGAATGTGTCTTGTCCTTGGTCTTTGTTATCTAGAGTTGTTGAAGTGAATAAATCAGATACAATGAGTTCTAGAAAGACTTATAAGCCGTGTGTTACTCCCTGCCCCCGTTACATCACAGATGGGGATACACACGAGCTCTGTGTAGAATGCTTGGGAGTGGAGCATGCTAAGGCAGCTCTTGAGGGGGCTGCCTGTGAACATTGTTTATGGCTACCGCTCCGAACACTCCACTCCCGTATGGCTCTATTTGATGCGAAAGGCAAAATATGCACGCCTCGTGGTTCGGGACCCGCTTCTGCTGAGGCAGAGCGGCGTCTCAGATCATGGGGCTCACAGATGGAGCTTATGGAGGGTGCTGAGACGGCTTCGGCCTCTTCTCAGCCCCCGGTCTCACTGCTTCTGGAGGGGATTTGGGAGCCCGCATGGCGGCTTCTCCCAGCCCGTCCGGGAGCTCAATGCACTACTCTAGTTCCGAGGAATTAGAGAGTGCTAGCCATCATACAGGGGGTATGGAGGACCCTCAGCAAGCTCCTCTTTCCCCTGGTTATGAGGAGCTCTTAGAGGTTGTTGCCCGGGCGGTAGCCAGACTAAATGTTGACTGGCCCTCAGAGCAACAAGAGGTTAAGTCCGTCAGTAAATTGGACGAAAGATTTTTAAAAAAGCGGGTACAGCCTCAGCGTCGGGGGTTGCCATTTTTCCCCGATTTGAATGAGGAGGTGGCTAAATCATGGAAAAGGCCTTACTCCTCACGTATTGCCACTACATCAGCTAGCTTCTCTGCGGTCCTAGGGGCTAGAGATAAGGGCTATGGGATGATGCCGAAGGTGGAAGATACCCTGGCCACTTATCTTTCACCGGAAGCTGCATCATCCTTAAAACCCCCGACATTGCCCACCAAGCCATGCCGTGTTACGTCCAGTCTGGTGGGAAAGGCATATATGGCTGCAGGTCGAGCTGGGTCGTGTCTGCACACCATGGGGCTTTTGCAGGCATACCAGGCCGACTTGCTAGGGGATATTAAAGAGGGTGAGGTTTTAGATCCTGGGCTGCTGTCTGAACTCAGGACAGTGGCAGATCTCACTCTCCGGGCTACAAAGGAGACAGCCCAAACCATTGGGCGCTCCATGTCCGCGCTGGTTGCCACAGAGAGGCACCTCTGGCTAAATTTATCTGGCATTAGGGAAAAGGACAAGTCGGTGCTCCTCGATACACCTCTTGTTACCCAGGGTCTCTTTGGTAATGCGGTCAACATTGTTGTTGACCGGTACCAGGAGGAAAAGCGCCAAGCCGCTGCATTTAACAAATTTATACCTCGCCGCTCTTACCCCCAGGGGCCCGCAGCCCGAGGGCAGCCCCAGCCATCCACAAGCTATAGGCAGCAGCAGAAGCAGAGTGTTGCTACTCGTACCCCCCCTCAAAGAGCTTGGGGGTCGAGGCAGCACTCGCAAAATCCTGCTAAACAGATCAAACCCGATTTGAGGACGATCATTGTCTCATTGAACGATCATTGGCAGCAGGGATTCAGTGGGTGCCCCCTCTTGGAGGCCAGATGAGTCCGGCCCTCTCAAGAAACCCTCTGAGAAACGATATGTTGGTCCCGCCGTCAATGACGCTTCGGGACACGTCAGTTGCCACAGCACAGAGTTTACCCGAAGACGCTGTAGACCTGGTGCATGTGAGAAGCAAGTAGTAGCTCGATCATCCCCTGCCGGTCAATCGCTTCAGGGCATTGACCTCCACACACCCGAAGTCAGTGTCGAGAGACTGACTCCCTTAGTGCACTTCCTCCACGAGTGGAGAAAGATCCCAAATCTCACGCAATGGCTCCTCTGCACAGTAGAGAAGGGTTACAGGATTCAATTTGCTGTCCGCCCTCCAAAGTTCAGAGGGGTGTTCTCCACCGAGGGGGACCCCGAGCAGACTCGGGTGTTAAAAGAAGAAGTGTTGTCTCTCTTGGCGAAAGGGGCCATCGAGTATGTTTCCCCCCAAGAGAATCAGACAGGTTTTTACAGTCGGTACTTCATAGTGCCGAAAAAGGATGGAGGGCTGAGGCCCATTTTGGATCTGAGACATCTCAACAAATCTCTGAGGAGATACAAATTCAAGATGCTCACTGTTCCTATTATTGTGGCCGAAATCAGATCAGGGGACTGGTTCACCACGATAGATTTGAAAGACGCGTACTTTCACATATCCATCCTTCCTCAGCATCGGAAGTTTCTCAGGTTCGCTTTTGGGGGCGAAGCTTACCAATATCGAGTTCTTCCATTCGGCCTAGCTCTCTCCCCACGCACCTTCACAAAATGTATGGATTCAGCCCTTGCCGCACTGAGGCTTCAAGGGATTCGCATACTAAATTACATAGACGACTGGTTAGTGTTAGCTCAGTCTCGAGAGATGGCGGTTCGACATCGAGATATCGTCCTCAGCCATATGAAGCGCCTGGGGTTACGGCTCAATGCCAAGAAGAGCAATCTAACTCCCCAGCAGAAGATTATGTTTCTTGGGGTAGTATGGGATTCGGTCACGATGCAGGCACAACTGTCCCCTGCACGTGTCGAGTCGATCCTGACGACGGTGTCCAGGATCAAGTTAGGTCATGCCTACACTGTCAAGTATTTTCAGAGAATACTGGGTGTAATGGCAGCAGCGTCCAACGTGATTCCTTTTGGCCTCCTACATATGAGACCTTTACAGTGGTGGCTAAAAAGCAAAGGGTTTTCCCCGAGGGGCAACCCATTTCGTATGATCAGGGTTACGCGCAGATGCCTTCATTCCCTAAGCATATGGAAGAAACCTTGGTTCCTGAACCAGGGATTGAAATTGGGGGCGCAATGTCACAGGAAGACAGTGACGACGGATGCGTCCCTCACAGGCTGGGGGGCAATAGTAGAAGGTCTCTCAGCCTCTGGGCTGTGGAGAGAGCAGCACCACCATTGGCACATAAATTGCCTGGAGATGTTAGCTGTACTACGAGCACTGAAGTACTTCCTCCCGGTCCTCAGAGGCCATCATGTTCTGGTGAGAACAGACAATACGTCAGTGGTCTCTTACATAAATCATCAGGGGGGCCTGAGGTCGCGCCCTCTGTGCAGACTGGCGCACCAGGTTCTCCTCTGGGCCCAGGAGAAGTTTCTATCGCTCAGGGCGATGTACATTCCTGGAGTCCAGAATGTGGGAGCAGACATGCTGTCAAGGCAGGGGCTGAGGCCCGGGGAATGGAGACTCCACCCCGAGGTGGTGGAGCAGGTTTGGGAAAGATTCGGTCGAGCCGAAATCGATCTCTTTGCGTCCCAAGAGACGTCTCATTGCCCTCTGTGGTTTTCTCTGATGCATCCATCTCCCTTGGGGCTGGATGCCATGGTACAGACGTGGCCGAGGCAGCGTCTGTATGCCTTTCCCCCAGTCGCTCTGCTCCCGGGAGTTCTAGAGAGGGTCCGACGAGAAGGGATCAGCCTCTTACTGATAGCTCCGTATTGGCCGGCCCGAGTTTGGTTTTCAGACCTTCTGACCCTCCTGGCGGGTCAGCCATGGGAGATTCCTCTGAGGAGGGACCTCCTGACTCAAGCCGGGGGCACAATTTATCACCCCCGCCCAGAATTGTGGAAACTGTGGGCTTGGCCGCTGAGGGGGGTGATCTGCTGAACCAAGGTCTTACAACCGAGGTTGTTGAGACCATCCTGAATTCTAGAGCTCCCTCCACCAGGAAACTTTATGCCTTAGAATGGAGATTGTTCACCTTATGGTGTAATGAAAGGGATTTAGACCCAGTCTACTGCCCGTTGACTTCAGTACTGGAATTTCTGCAAGACCGCTTTTCTACTGGTCTTGCACCTTCAACTATCAAGGTTTATTCGGCAGCTATCTCTGCCTTTCACTCCCCTCTGCCCCAGGGGTCAGTGGGGAGACACCCCTTGGTCATTTCGTTTCCTGCGTGGCACCCTAAGAATGAGACCCCCCACTCAGGCTAGAGTTCCGTCGTGGGATCTAGCTATAGTGCTAGAAGGGATTTCACAGGCACCCTTTGAGCCTATTGAGTCCAGCTCTGACAAAAATTTGTCTCTCAAATTGGCCTTTTTACTAGCCGTTACCTCTCTGAGGAGAGTAGGTGATCTTCAAGCCCTTTCGGCATCTCCCCCATGTTTGGAGTTTGCCCCAGGGAACGTCAAGGCTATACTGCACCCTAGACCGGGATACATTCCTAAGGTACCTGGTTCTGTTGCCAGGACCTTAGTTCTCCAGGCCTTTTACCCTCCACCTCACGAGTTGGCGGATTACCAAAGGTTGCATTTATTATGCCCAGTCAGAGCACTGCAGGAGTATATAGGAAGGTCTTCTCGGTGGAGAAAGTCTGACCAATTGTTGGTCTGTTTTGGACCTCGAGGTCGAGGTCAATCAGCCTCTAAGCAGACCATCAGTAGATGGGTCGTAGAGGCAATTTCTTTGGCTTATGAGGTGCGCGGAAGGCCTTCACCTCTCGGAGTCAGGGCTCATTCTACTAGGAGTATGGCCTCTTCGCAGGCCCTTTTGTTGGGGGCATCTATGCAAGATGTCTGCGATGCAGCGGGTTGGGCTTCCCCGCATACATTTATGAGGTTCTACAACCTAGACCTCTCCTCCTTACCTGGTTCCCAGGTCCTTATGTCCTGAGATGTGCGACACCTTCACACCAGGACAGTCACGACTCGCCATGGCGTAGTGGGCATTTCGTTCCCCATAGAGTCAAACCCTTGACGCAGTGTAGAGTTCCCTCGAAAGGGAACGTCTCAGGTTACGACTGTAACCACGGTTCCCTGAGATAGGGAACGAGACACTGCGTCTCATTGCCATACTCCTCGTGCCTGTAGCTTTTGCCTCATTTATTGCAGAAGCTGATTTGCATTGTTTCCGCGATCTATTTATACCTTCCGGTATTCGCGTCATTCGTGACGTCATCGGCATCATCGGTGACGTCATCGCCTCGCGACTATAAATCGCGAGTTAGTTGCATTCACTATTTCACGCGCGTCACGCTGCTGGCGTTCCCCCATAGAGTCAAACCCTTGACGCAGTGTCTCGTTCCCTATCTCAGGGAACCGTGGTTACAGTCGTAACCTGAGACGTTTTCTTTGCAAAACTCCTATTTCTCTCAGTTTTGTGTTTTCAGACAGTGGCCTAATCAGAAAAGATGAGAACTGTTGCAAGAATGACTCTACCACTTATTTCATGTTCCTAGGATGGCTTTTGTGTCAGAATAAAGCTTTCTTTGCAAAACTCATTTTCCCTTCAGTTTTGTGTTTTTAGACAGTGGCCTGATCAGAAAAGATGAGAACTGTTGCAAGAATTACTTTACAACTTATTTTATGTTCCTAGGATGGCTTGTGTGTCAGAACATACTTTCTTTGCAAAACTCATATTCCTTTCATTTTTGTGTTTTCAGACATTGCCCTGAACAAATGAGATGAGAACTGTTGCAAGAATGACTTTAACACTTATTTCTTGTTCCTAGGATAGCTTGTGACTCAGAAAATAGTTTTCTTTGCAAAACTCATATTCCTCTCAGTTTTGTGTTTTTAGACAGTGCCCTGATCAGAAAAGATGAGAACTGTTGCAAAAATGACTTTACCACTTATTTCATGTTGTTAGCATGGCTTGTGTGTCAGAATAAAGCTTTCTTTGCAAAACTCATATTCCTTTTAGTTTTGTGTTTTCAGACAGTGGCCTGATCAGAAAAGATGAGAACTTTTGCAAAAATGACTTTAACACTTATTTCATGTTCCAAGGATGGCTGGTGTGTCAGAAAATAGTTTTCTTTGCAAAACTCATATTCCCTTTAGTTTTGTGTTTTCAGACAGTGGCCTGATCAGAAAAGATGAGAACTGTTGCAAAAATGACTTTAACACTTATTTCATGTTCCTAGGATGGCTTGTTTGTGAGAATAAAGCTTTTTTTTGCTAAACCGATATTCCTGTAAATTTTGTGTTTTTAGAAAGTGCCCTGATCAGATAAGATGAGAACTGTTGCAAGAAGGACTTTAAAACTTGTTTCATGTTCCTAGGATGGCTTGTGTGTGAGAAAATAGATTTCTTTGTAAAACTCATTGGCCTTTCATTTTTGTGTTTTCAGACATTGCCCTGAACAAATGAGATGAGAACTGTTGCAAGAATGACTTTAACACTTATTTCATGTTCCTAGGATGGTTTTGTGTGTGAGAATAAAGCTTTCTTTGCAAAACTCATATTCCTGTCAGTTTTGTGTTTTCAGACAGTGGCCTGATCAGAAAAGATGAGAACTGTTGCAAAATTGACTTTACCACTTATTTCATGTTCTTAAGATGGCTTGTGTGTCAGAATAAAGCTTTCTTTGCAAAACTCATATTCCTTTTAGTTTTGTGTTTTCAGACAGTGGCCTGATCAGAAAAGATGAGAACTGTTGCAAGAATGACTTTAACACTTATTTCATGTTCCTAGGATAGCTTGAGACTCAGAAAATAGTTTTCTTTGCAAAACTCATATTGCTCTCAGTTTTGTGTTTTCAGACAGTGGCCTGATCAGAGAAGATGAGAACTGTTGCAAGAATGACTTTACCACTTATTTCATGTTCTTAAGATGGCTTGTGTGTCAGAATAAAGCTTTCTTTGCAAAACTCATATTCCTTTTAGTTTTGTGTTTTCAGACAGTGGCCTGATCAGAAAAGATGAGAACTGTTGCAAGAATGACTTTAACACTTATTTCATGTTCCTAGGATGGCTTTGTGTGTGAGAATAAAGCTTTCTTTGCAAAACACATATTCCTGTCAGTTTTGTGTTTTCATACAGTGGCCTGATCAGAAAAGATGAGAACTGTTGCAAAAATGACTTTAACACTTATTTCATGTTCCTAGGATGGCTTGTGTGTGAGAATAAAGCTTTTTTTTGCTAAACTGATATTCCTGTCAGTTTTGTGTTTTTAGAAAGTGCCCTTATCAGATAAGATGAGAACTGTTGCAAGAATGACTTTAAAACCTTTTTCATGTTCCTAGGATGGCTTGTGTGTCAGAAAATAGCTTTCTTTGTAAAACTCATTGGCCTTTGATTTTTGTGTTTTCAGACATTGCCCTGAACAAATGAGATGAGAACTGTTGCAAGAATGACTTTAACACTTATTTCATGTTTCTAGGATAGCTTGTGACTCAGAAAATAGTTTTCTTTGCAAAACTCATATTCCCTTTAGTTTTGTGTTTTCAGACAGTGGCCTGATCAGAAAAGATGAGAACTGTTGCAAAAATGACTTTAACACTTATTTCATGTTCCTAGGATGGCTTGTTTGTGAGAATAAAGCTTTTTTTTGCTAAACCGATATTCCTGTAAATTTTGTGTTTTTAGAAAGTGCCCTGATCAGATAAGATGAGAACTGTTGCAAGAAGGACTTTAAAACTTATTTCATGTTCCTAGGATGGCTTGTGTGTGAGAAAATAGATTTCTTTGTAAAACTCATTGGCCTTTCATTTTTGTGTTTTCAGACATTGCCCTGAACAAATGAGATGAGAACTGTTGCAAGAATGACTTTAACACTTATTTCATGTTCCTTGGATGGTTTTGTGTGTGAGAATAAAGCTTTCTTTGCAAAACTCATATTCCTGTCAGTTTTGTGTTTTCAGACAGTGGCCTGATCAGAAAAGATGAGAACTGTTGCAAAATGACTTTACCACTTATTTCATGTTCTTAAGATGGCTTGTGTGTCAGAATAAAGCTTTCTTTGCAAAACTCATATTCCTTTTAGTTTTGTGTTTTCAGACAGTGGCCTGATCAGAAAAGATGAGAACTGTTGCAAGAATGACTTTAACACTTATTTCATGTTCCTAGGATAGCTTGTGACTCAGAAAATAGTTTTCTTTGCAAAACTCATATTGCTCTCAGTTTTGTGTTTTCAGACAGTGGCCTGATCAGAGAAGATGAGAACTGTTGCAAGAATGACTTTACCACTTATTTCATGTTCTTAAGATGGCTTGTGTGTCAGAATAAAGCTTTCTTTGCAAAACTCATATTCCTTTTAGTTTTGTGTTTTCAGACAGTGGCCTGATCAGAAAAGATGAGAACTGTTGCAAGAATGACTTTAACACTTATTTCATGTTCGTAGGATGGCTTTGTGTGTGAGAATAAAGCTTTCTTTGCAAAACACATATTCCTGTCAGTTTTGTGTTTTCATACAGTGGCCTGATCAGAAAAGATGAGAACTGTTGCAAAAATGACTTTACCACTTCTTTCATGTTCCTTGGATGGCTTGTGTGTCAGAAAATAGTTTTCTTTGCAAAACTCATATTCCTTTCAGTTTTGTGTTTTCAGACATTGGCCTGATCAGAAAAGATGAGAACTGTTGCAAAAATGACTTTAACACTTATCTCATGTTCCTAGGATGGCTTGTGTGTCATAATAAAGCTTTCTTTGCAAAACTCATATTCCTTTTAGTTTTGTGTTTTCAGACAGTGGCCTGATCAGAAAAGATGAGAACTGTTGCAAAAATGACTTTAACACTTATTTCATGCTCCTAGGATGGCTTGTGTGTGAGAATAAAGCTTTTTTTTGCTAAACTGATATTCCTGTCAGTTTTGTGTTTTTAGAAAGTGCCCTTATCAGATAAGATGAGAACTGTTGCAAGAATGACTTTAAAACCTTTTTCATGTTCCTAGGATGGCTTGTGTGTCAGAAAATAGCTTTCTTTGTAAAACTCATTGGCCTTTCATTTTTGTGTTTTCAGACATTGCCCTGAACAAATGAGATGAGAACTGTTGCAAGAATGACTTTAACACTTATTTCATGTTTCTAGGATAGCTTGTGACTCAGAAAATAGTTTTCTTTGCAAAACTCATATTCCTCTCAGTTTTGTGTTTTCAGACAGTGCCCTGATCAGATAAGATGAGAACTGTTGCAAGAATGACTTTAACACTTATTTCATGTTCCTAGGATGGCTTTGTGTGTGAGAATAAAGCTTTCTTTGCAAAACTCATATTCCTGTCAGTTTTGTGTTTTCAGACAGTGGCCTGATTAGAAAAGATGAGAACTGTTGCAAAAATGACTTTAACACTTATTTCATGTTCCTAGGATGGCTTGTGTGTCAGAGTAAAGCTTTTTTTTGCTAAACTGATATTCCTTTCAGTTTTGTGTTTTTAGACAGTGCCCTGATCAGATGAGATGAGAACTGTTGCAAGAATGACTTTACAACTTATTTCATGTTCCTAGGATGGCTTGTGTGTCAGAAAAAAGCTTTTTTTGCTAAATTGATATTCCTGTCAGTTTTGTGTTTTTAGACAGTGCCCTGATCAGATAAGATGAGAACTGTTGAAAGAATGACTTTAACACTTATTTCATGTTCCTAGGATGGCTGGTGTGTCAGAAAATAGTATTCTTTGCAAAACTCATATTCCTCTCAGTTTTGTGTTTTCAGACAGTGGCCTAATCAGAAAAGATGAGAACTGTTGCAAAAATGACTTTAACACTTATTTCATGTTCCTAGGATGGCTTGTGTGTCAGAGTAAAGCTTTTTTTTGCTAAACTGATATTCCTTTCAGTTTTGTGTTTTCAGACATTGCCCTGAACAAATGAGATGAGAACTGTTGCAAGAATGACTTTAACACTTATTTCATGTTCCTAGGATACCTTGTGACTCAGAAAATAGTTTTCTTTGCAAAACTGATATTCCTCTCAGTTTTGTGTTTTCAGACAGTGGCCTGATCAGAAAAGATGAGAACTGTTGCAAAAATGACTTTAACACTTATTCATGTTCAGAATAAAGCTTTCTTTGCTAAACTGATATTCCTTTCAGTTTTGTGTTTTCAGACAGTGCTCTGATAGGATGAGATTAGAACTGTTGCAAAAATGACTTTACCACTTATTTCATGTTCCTAGGATGGCTGGTGTGTCAGAAAATAGTTTTCTTTGCAAAACTCATATTCCTCTCAGTTTTGTGTTTTCAGACAGTGGCCTAATCAGAAAAAGACGAGAACTGTTGTAAGAATGACTTTACCACTTATTTCATGTTCCTAGGATTTCTTTTGTGTCAGAATAAAGCTGATTGTTTGTCAGAATAAGGCTTTCTTTGCAAAACTCATATTCCTTTCAGTTTTGTGTTTTTAAGACAATGGCCTGATCAGAAAAGATGAGAACTGTTGCAAGAATGACTTTACCACTTATTTCATGTTCCTAGGATGGCTTTGTGTGTGAGAATAAAGCTTTCTTTGCAAAACTGATATTCCTGTCAGTTTTGTGTTTTCAGACAGTGGCCTGATCAGAAAAGATGAGAACTGTTGCAAAAATGACTTTACCACTTATTCATGTTCTTAGGATAGCTTGTGTGTCAGAAATAGTTTCTTTGCAAAACTCTATTCCCTTTAGTTTTGTGTTCCCTTAGTCCCTTTAGTCTTATTCCCTTTAGTTTTGAAGATGAACAAATGAGATGAGAACTGTTGCAAGAATGACTTAACACTTATTTCATGTTCCTAGGATGGTTTTGTGTGTGAGAATAAAGCTTTTTTTGCAAAACTCATATCCTGTCAGTTTTGTGTTTTCAGACAGTGGCCTGATCAGAAAAGATGAGAACTGTTGCAAAATGACTTTACCACTTATTTCATGTTTTAAGATGGCTTGTGTGTCAGAATAAAGCTTTCTTTGCAAAACTCATATTCCTTTAGTTTTGTGTTTTCAGACAGTGGCCTGATCAGAAAGATGAGAACTGTTGCAAGAATGACTTTAACACTTATTTCATGTTCCTAGGATAGCTTGTGACTCAGAAAATAGTTTTCTTTGCAAACTCATATTGCTCTCAGTTTTGTGTTTTCAGACAGTGGCCTGATCAGAAAAGATGAGAACTGTTGCAAGAATGACTTTACCACTTATTTCATGTTCTTAAGATGGCTTGTGTGTCAGAATAAAGCTTTCTTTGCAAAACTCATATTCCTTTTAGTTTTGTGTTTTCAGACAGTGGCCTGATCAGACAAGATGAGAACTGTTGCTAAAATGACTTTAACACTTATTTCATGTTCCTAGGATAGCTTGTGACTCAGAAATAGCTTTCTTTGCAAAACTCATATTGCTCAGTTTTGTGTTTTCAGACAGTGGCCTGATCAGAAAAGATGAGAACTGTTGCAAGAATGACTTTACCACTTATTTCATGTTCCTAGGATGGCCTTGTGTGTGAGAATAAAGCTTTTTTGGCTAAACTGATATCCTGTCAGTTTTGTGTTTTTAGAAAGTGCCCTGATCAGAACAGATGAGAACTGTTGCAAAAATGACTTTACCACTTATTTCATGTTCCTTGAGGCTTGGTTGTGTCAGAAAATAGTTTTCTTTGCAAAACTCATATTCCTTTCAGTTTTGTGTTTCAGACATTGGCTGATCAGAAAAGATGAGAACTGTTGCAAAAATGACTTTAACACTTATTTCATGTTCCTAGGATGGCTTTTGTGTCAGAATAATGCTTTCTTTGCAAAACTCATATTCCCTCAGTTTTGTGTTTTCAGACATTGGCCTGATCAGAAAAAGATGAGAACTGTTGCAAGAATGACTTTACCACTTATTTCATGTTCCTAGGATGGCTTTGTGTCAGAAATAAAGCTTTCTTTGCAAAACTCATATCCCTCAGTTTTGTGTTTTTAGACAGTGGCCTGATCAGAAAAGATGAGAACTGTTGCAAGAATGACTTTACAACTTATTTCATGTTCCTAGGATGGCTTGTGTGTCAGAATATACTTTCTTTGCAAAACTCATATTCCTTTCATTTTTGTGTTTTCAGACAGTGGCCTGATCAGAAAAGATGAGAACTGTTGCAAGAATGACTTACCACTTATTTCATGTCTCCTAGGATGGCTTTGTGTGGAGAATTAAGCTTTCTTTGCAAAACTCATATTCCTGTCAGTTTTGTTTTTCAGACAGTGGCCTGATCAGAAAAGATGAGAACTGTTGCAAAAATGACTTTAACACTTATTTCATGTTCCTAGGATGGCTTGTGTGTCAGAATAAAGCTTTCTTTGCAAAACTCATATTCCTTTTAGTTTTGTGTTTCCAGACAGTGGCCTGATCAGAAAAGATGAGAACTGTTGCAAAAATGACTTAACACTTATTTCATGTTCCTAGGATGGCTATGTGTCTGAATAAAGCTTTTTTTTGCTAAACTATATTCCTGTCAGTTTTGTGTTTTTAGAAAGTGCCCTGATCAGATAAGATGAGAACTGTTGCAAGAATGACTTTAAACACTTATTTCATGTTCCTAGGATGGCTTGTGTGTCAGAAAATAGCTTTCATTGCAAAACTCATTGTCCTTTCAGTTTTGTGTTTCAGACAGTGCCCTGAACAAATTAGATGAGAACTGTTGCAAGAATGACTTTACAACTTATTTCATGTTCCTAGGATGGCTTGTGTGTAAGAATAAAGCTTTTTTTGATAAACTGATATTCCTTTCAGTTTTGTGTTTTTAGACAGTGCCCTGATCAGATAAGATGATAACTGTTGCAAGAATGACTTTAACACTTATTTCATGTTCCTAGGATGGCTTGTGTGTCAGAGTAAAGCTTTTTTTTGCAAAACTGATATTCCTGTCAGTTTTGTGTTTTTAGAAAGTGCCCTGATCAGATAAGATGAGAACTGTTGCAAGAATGACTTTAACACTTATTTCATGTTCCTAGGATGGCTTGTTTGTCAGAATAAGGCTTTCTTTGCAAACTCATATTCCTTTCAGTTTGTGTTTTTAGACAATGGCCTGATCAGAAAAGATGAGAACTGTTGCAAGAATGACTTTACCACTTATTTCATGTTCCTAGGATGGCTTGTGTGTGAGAATAAAGCTTTCTTTGCAAAACTCATATTCCTGTCAGTTTTGTGTTTTCAGACAGTGGCCTGATCAGAAAAGATGAGAACTGTTGCAAGAATGACTTTAACACTTATTTCATGTTCCTAGGATGGCTTTGTGTGTAAGAATAAAGCTTTCTTTGCAAAACTCATATCCTGTCAGTTTTGTGTTTTCATACAGTGGCCTGATCAGAAAAGATAAGAACTGTTGCAAGAATGACTTTAACACTTATTTCATGTTCCTAGGATGGCTTGTGTGTGAGAATAAAGTTTTTTTGCAAAACTCATATTCCTGTCAGTTTTGTGTTTTCAGAAAGTGCCGTGATCAGATAAGATGAGAACTGTTGCAAAATGACTTTAAAACTTTTTTTCATGTTCCTAGGATGGCTTGTGTGTGAGAATAAAGCTTTCTTTGCAAAACTCATTGACCTTTCATTTTTGTGTTTTCAGACATTGCCTGAACAATGAGATGAGAACTGTTGCAAGAATGACTTTAACACTTATTTCTGTTCCTAGGATAGCTTGTGACTCAGAAAATAGTTTCTTTGCAAAACTCATATTCCTCTCATTTTTGTGTTTTCAGACATTGGCCTGAACAAATGAGATGAGAACTGTTGCAAGAATGACTTTAACACTTATTCTTGTTCCTAGGATAGCTTGTGACTCAGAAAATAGTTTTCTTTGCAAAACTCATATTGCTCTCAGTTTTGTGTTTTTAGACAGTGCCCTGATCAGATAAGATGAGAACTGTTGCAAGAATGACTTTAACACTTATTTCATGTTCTTGGGATGGCTTGTGTGTCAGAATAAAGCTTTCTTTGCAAAACTCATATTCCTTTTAGTTTTGTGTTTTCAGACAGTGGCCTGATCAGAAAAGATGAGAACTGTTGCAAAAATGACTTTAACACTTATTTCATGTTCCTAGGATGGCTGGTGTGTCGAAGAAAATAGTTTCTTTGCAAAACTCATATTCCCTTTAGTTTTGTGTTTCAGACATTGCCCTGAACAAATGAGATGAGAACTGTTGCAAGAATGACTTTAACACTTATTTCATGTTCCTAGGATGGCTTGTGTGTGAGAATAAAGTTTTTGCAAAACTATATCCTGTCAGTTTTGTGTTTTCAGACGGTGGCCTGATCAGAAAAGATGAGAACTGTTGCAAAAATTGACTTTAAACTTATTTCATGTTCTTAAGATGGCTTTGTGTGTCAGAATAAAGCTTTCTTTGTAAAACTCATATTCCTTTAGTCTTGGTGTTTCAGACAGTGGCCTGATCAGAAAAGATGAGAACTGTTGCAAGAATGACTTTAACCTTATTTCATGTTCCTAGGATAGCTTGGTGACTCAGAAAATAGTTTTCTTTGCAAAACTCATATGCTCTCAGTTTTGTGTTTTCAGACAGTGGCCTGATCAGAAAGATGAGAACTGTTGCAAGAATGACTTTACCACTATTTCATGTTCTTAAGATGGCTTGTGTGTCAGAATAAAGCTTTCTTTGCAAAACTCATATTCCTTTTAGTTTTGTGTTTTCAGACAGTGGCCTGATCAGAAAAATGAGAACTGTTGCTAAAATGACTGAACACTTATTTCATGTTCCTAGGATAGCTTGTGACTAGAAAATAGTTTTCTTTGCAAAACTCATATTGCTCTCAGTTTTGTGTTTTCA
>JAOTQM010000288.1:0-34871 GCA_026939265.1 Oreonectes daqikongensis | reverse complement strand
AGTGCCCTGATCAGATAGATGAGAACTGTTGCAAGAATGACTTTAAAACTTATTTCATGTTCCTAGGATGGCTTGTGTGTCAGAATAAAGCTTTCTTTGCAAAACTCATATTCCTTTCAGTTTTGTGTTTTTCAGACAGTGGCCTGATCAGAAAAGATGAGAACTGTTGCAAAAATGACTTTAACACTTATTTCATGTTCCTAGGATGGCTTGTGTGTCAGAATAAAGCTTTCTTTGCAAAACTCATATCTTTTAGTTTTGTGTTTTCAGACAGTGGCCTGATCAGAAAAGATGAGAACTGTTGCAAGAATGACTTTAACACTTATTTCATTTTCCTAGGATGGCTTTGTGTCAGAAAATAGTTTTCTTTGCAAAACTCATATTCCTCTCAGTTTTGTGTTTTCAGACAGTGGCCTGATCAGAAAAGATGAGAACTGTTGCAAGAATGACTTTAACACTTATTTCATGTTCCTAGGATGGCTTTGTGTGTAGAATAAAGCTTTCTTTGCAAAACTCATATTCCTGTCAGTTTTTTGTTTTCAGACAGTGGCCTGATCAGAAAAGATGAGAACTGTTGCAAATGACTTTACCACTTATTTCATGTTCCTAGGATGGCTTGTGTGTCAGAAAAGCTTTTTTTGCAAAACTCATATTCCTGTCAGTTTTGTGTTTTAGACAGTGCCTGATCAGATAAGATGAGAACTGTTGCAAGAATGACTTTAACACTTATTTCATGTTCCTAGGATGGCTTGTGTGTCAGAAAAAGCTTTCTTTGCAAAACTCATATTCCTGTCAGTTTTGTGTTTCAGACAGTGCCCTGATCAAATAGATGAGAACTGTTGCAAGAATGACTTTAACACTTATTTCATGTTCCTAGGATGGCTTGTGTGTCAGAAAAGCTTTCTTTGCAAAACTCATATTCCTCTCAGTTTTGTGTTTTCAGACAGTGGCCTGATCAGAAAAGATGAGAACTGTTGCAAGAATGACTTTAACACTTATTTCATGTTCCTAGGATGGCTTGTGTGTCAGAATAAAGCTTTCTTTGCAAAACTCATATTCCTTTCAGTTTGTGTTTTCAGACAGTGCCTGATCAGAAAAGATGAGAACTGTTGCAAGAATGACTTTAACACTTATTTCATGTTCCTAGGATGGCTTGTGTGTCAGAAAATAGTTTCTTTGCAAAACTCATATTCCTCTCAGTTTTGTGTTTTCAGACAGTGGCCTGATCAGAAAAGATGAGAACTGTTGCAAGAATGACTTTAACACTTATTTCATGTTCCTAGGATGGCTTGTGTGTCAGAATAAAGCTTTCTTTGCAAAACTCATATTCCTTTCAGTTTTGTGTTTTCAGACAGTGCCTGATCAGAAAGATGAGAACTGTTGCAAGAATGACTTTACCACTTATTTCATGTTCCTAGGATGGCTTGTGTGTCAGAATAAAGCTTTTTTTGCAAAACTCATATTCCTGTCAGTTTTGTGTTTTTAGACAGTGCCTGATCAGAAAGATGAGAACTGTTGCAAAATGACTTTAAAACTTATTTCATGTTCCTAGGATGGCTTGTGTGTCAGAAATAGCTTTCTTTGCAAAACTCATATTCCTTTCAGTTTTGTGTTTTCAGACAGTGCCCTGATCAAATGAGATGAGAACTGTTGCAAGAATGACTTTAACACTTATTTCATGTTCCTAGGATGGCTTGTGTCAGAAATAGCTTTCTTTGCAAACTCATATTCCTCTCAGTTTTGTGTTTTCAGACAGTGCCCTGATCAGATAAGATGAGAACTGTTGCAAGAATGACTTTAACACTTATTTCATGTTCCTAGGATGGCTTGTGTGTCAGAATAAGCTTTCTTTGCAAAACTCATATTCCTTTCAGTTTTGTGTTTTCAGACAGTGGCCTGATCAGAAAAAGATGAGAACTGTTGCAAAATGACTTTACACTTATTTCATGTTCCTAGGATGGCTGTGTGTCAGAAAATAGTTTTCTTTGCAAAACTCATATTCCTTTCAGTTTTGTGTTTTCAGACAGTGGCCTGATCAGAAAAGATGAGAACTGTTGCAAAAATGACTTTAACACTTATTTCATGTTCCTAGGATGGCTTGTGTGTCAGAATAAGCTTTTTTGCTAAACTCATATTCCTGTCAGTTTTGTGTTTTTAGACAGTGCCCTGATCAGAAAAGATGAGAACTGTTGCAAGAATGACTTTAACACTTATTTCATGTTCCTAGGATGGCTTGTGTGTCAGAAAATAGCTTTCTTTGCAAAACTCATTTCCTTTCATTTTTGTGTTTTCAGACAGTGCCCTGATCAGAAAAGATGAGAACTGTTGCAAGAATGACTTTAACACTTATTTCATGTTCCTAGGATGGCTTTGTGTGAGAATAAAGCTTTTTTTTGCAAAACTCATATTCCTGTCAGTTTTGTGTTTTCAGACAGTGGCCTGATCAGAAAGATGAGAACTGTTGCAAGAATGACTTTACCACTTATTTCATGTTCCTAGGATGGCTTGTGTGTCAGAATAAAGCTTTCTTTGCAAAACTCATATTCCTTTCAGTTTTGTGTTTTCAGACAGTGGCCTGATCAGAAAAGATGAGAACTGTTGCAAGAATGACTTTAACACTTATTTCATGTTCCTAGGATGCTTGTGTCAGAAAATAGTTTTCTTTGCAAACTCATATTCCTCTCAGTTTTGTGTTTTCAGACAGTGGCCTGATCAGAAAGATGAGAACTGTTGCAAGAATGACTTTACCACTTATTTCATGTTCCTAGGATGGCTTGTGTGTCAGAATAAAGCTTTCTTTGCAAAACTCATATTCCTTTCAGTTTTGTGTTTTTAGACAGTGGCCTGATCAGAAAGATGAGAACTGTTGCAAGAATGACTTTAACACTTATTTCATGTTCCTAGGATGGCTTGTGTGTCAGAAAAAGTTTTCTTTGCAAAACTCATATTCCTCTCAGTTTTGTGTTTTCAGACAGTGCCCTGATCAGATAAGATGAGAACTGTTGCAAGAATGACTTTAACACTTATTTCATGTTCCTAGGATGGCTTGTGTGTCAGAAAATAGCTTTCTTTGCAAAACTCATATTCCTTTCAGTTTTGTGTTTTCAGACAGTGCCCTGATCAAGATATGAGAACTGTTGCAAGAATGACTTTAACACTTATTTCATGTCCTAGGATGGCTTGTGTGTCAGAAAAAAGCTTTCTTTGCAAAACTCATATTCCTGTCAGTTTTGTGTTTTCAGACAGTGGCCTGATCAGAAAAGATGAGAACTGTTGCAAAATGACTTTACCACTTATTTCATGTTCCTTGTGAGGATGGCTTGTTGTCAGAAAAAGCTTTCTTTGCAAACTCATATTCCTTTCAGTTTTGTGTTTTCAGACAGTGGCCTGATCAGAAAGATGAGACTGTTGCAAGAATGACTTTAACACTTATTTCATGTTCCTAGGATGGCTTGTGTGTCAGAAATAGCTTTCTTTGCAAACTCATATTCCTTTCAGTTTTGTGTTTTCAGACAGTGCCTGATCAGAAAAGATGAGAACTGTTGCAAAATGACTTTAACACTTATTTCATGTTCCTAGGATGGCTTGTGTGTCAGAATAAAGCTTTTTTTGCAAAACTCATATTCCTTTCAGTTTTGTGTTTTTAGACAGTGCCCTGATCAGATAAGATGAGAACTGTTGCAAGAATGACTTTAAACTTATTTCATGTTCCTAGGATGGCTTGTGTGTCAGAAAATAGCTTTCTTTGCAAAACTCATATTCCTTTCAGTTTTGTGTTTTCAGACAGTGCCCTGATCATAGAGATGAGAACTGTTGCAAGAATGACTTTACCACTTATTTCATGTTCCTAGGATGGCTTGTGTTTCAGAATAAAGCTTTCTTTGCAAAACTCATATTCCTCTCAGTTTTGTGTTTTCAGACAGTGGCCTGATCAGAAAAGATGAGAAATGTTGCAAGAATTACTTTACCACTTATTTCATGTTCCTAGGATGGCTTGTGTGTCAGAAAAAAGCTTTCTTTGCAAAACTCATATTCCTTTCAGTTTTGGGTTTTTAGAAAGTGGCCTGATCAGACAAGATGAGAACTGTTGCAAGAATGACTTTAACACTTATTTTGTGTTCCTAGGGTGGCTTGTGTGTCAGAAAAAGCTTTCTTTGCAAAACTCATTTCCTTTCAGTTTTGTGTTTTCAGACAGTGCCCTGATCAATGAGATGAGAACTGTTGCAAGAATGACTTTAACACTTATTTCATGTTCCTAGGATGGCTTGTGTGTCGAAAATAGTTTTCTTT
The DNA here is from genome assembly GCA_026939265.1 of Oreonectes daqikongensis. Taxonomy (NCBI): domain Eukaryota; kingdom Metazoa; phylum Chordata; class Actinopteri; order Cypriniformes; family Nemacheilidae; genus Oreonectes; species Oreonectes daqikongensis. The sequence continues at coordinate 30,581 of JAOTQM010000288.1, read as the reverse complement.
GCAAAACTCATATTCCTCTCAGTTTTGTGTTTCAGACAGTGGCCTGATCAGAAAAGATGAGAACTGTTGCAAGAATGACTTTAACACTTATTTCATGTTCCTAGGATGGCTTGTGTGTCAGAAATAAAGCTTTCTTTGCAAAACTCATATTCCTTTCAGTTTTGTGTTTTCAGACAGTGGCCTGATCAGAAAAGATGAGAACTGTTGCAAGAATGACTTTAACACTTATTTCATGTTCCTAGGATGGCTTGTGTGTGAGAATAAAGCTTTTTTTGCAAAACTCATATTCCTGTCAGTTTTGTGTTTTCAGACAGTGGCCTGATCAGAAAAGATGAGAACTGTTGCAAGAATGACTTTAACACTTATTTCATGTTCCTAGGATGGCTTGTGTGTCAGAATAAAGCTTTCTTTGCAAAACTCATATTCCTTTCAGTTTTGTGTTTTCAGACAGTGGCCCTGATCAGAAAGATGAGAACTGTTGCAAAATGACTTTAACACTTATTTCATGTTCCTAGGATGGCTTGTGTGTCAGAATAAAGCTTTCTTTGCAAACTCATATTCCTTTCAGTTTTGTGTTTTCAGACAGTGGCCTGATCAGAAAGATGAGAACTGTTGCAAGAATGACTTTAACACTTATTTCATGTTCCTAGGATGGCTTTGTGTCAGAAAAAAGCTTTCTTTGCAAAACTCATATTCCTTTCAGTTTTGTGTTTTCAGACAGTGCCCTGATCAGAGATGAGAACTGTTGCAAGAATGACTTTAACACTTATTTCATGTTCCTAGGATGGCTTGTGTGTCAGAAAATAGTTTTCTTTGCAAACTCATATTCCTCTCAGTTTTGTGTTTTCAGACAGTGCCCTGATCAGATAAGATGAGAACTGTTGCAAGAATGACTTTAACACTTATTTCATGTTCCTAGGATGGCTTGTGTCCAGAAAAAGCTTTCTTTGCAAACTCATATTCCTGTCAGTTTTGTGTTTTCAGACAGTGCCCTGATCAGATAAGATGAGAACTGTTGCAAGAATGACTTTAACACTTATTTCATGTTCCTAGGATGGCTTGTGTGTCAGAATAAAGTTTTCTTTGCAAAACTCATATTCCTGTCAGTTTTGTGTTTTCAGACAGTGGCCTGATCAAAAAGATGAGAACTGTTGCAAGAATGACTTTAACACTTATTTCATGTTCCTAGGATGGCTTGTGTGTGAGAATAAGCTTTTCTTTGCAAACTCATATTCCTGTCAGTTTTGTGTTTTCAGACAGTGGCCTGATCAGAAAAGATGAGAACTGTTGCAAAAATGACTTTAACACTTATTTCATGTTCCTAGGATGGCTTGTGTGTCAGAATAAAGCTTTCTTTGCAAAACTCATATTCCTTTCAGTTTTGTGTTTTCAGACAGTGGCCTGATCAGAAAAGATGAGAACTGTTGCAAGAATGACTTTAACACTTATTTCATGTTCCTAGGATGGCTTGTGTCAGAAAATAGTTTTCTTTGCAAAACTCATATTCCTCTCAGTTTTGTGTTTTTAGACAGTGCCCTGATCAGATAAGATGAGAACTGTTGCAAGAATGACTTTAACACTTATTTCATGTTCCTAGGATGGCTTTGTGTGAGAATAAAGCTTTCTTTGCAAACTCATATTCCTGTCAGTTTTGTGTTTTCAGACAGTGGCCTGATCAGAAAGATGAGAACTGTTGCAAAATGACTTTAACACTTATTTCATGTTCCTAGGATGGCTTTGTGTCAGAAAATAGCTTCTTTGCAAAACTCATATTCCTTTCAGTTTTGTGTTTTCAGACAGTGGCCTGATCAAAAAGATGAGAACTGTTGCAAGAATGACTTTAACACTTATTTCATGTTCCTAGGATGGCTTGTGTGTCAGAATAAAGCTTTCTTTGCAAAACTCATATTCCTTTCAGTTTTGTGTTTTCAGACAGTGGCCTGATCAGAAAGATGAGAACTGTTGCAAGAATGACTTTAACACTTATTTCATGTTCCTAGGATGGCTTGTGTGTCAGAATAAAGCTTTCTTTGCAAAACTCATATTCCTGTCAGTTTTGTGTTTTCAGACAGTGGCCTGATCAGAAAGATGAGAACTGTTGCAAAATGACTTTACCACTTATTTCATGTTCCTAGGATGGCTTGTGTGTCAGAATAAGCTTTTTTTTTGCAAAACTCATATTCCTGTCAGTTTTGTTTTTAGACAGTGCCCTGATCAGATAAGATGAGAACTGTTGCAAGAATGACTTTAACACTTATTTCATGTTCCTAGGATGGCTTGTGTGTCAGAATAGCTTTCTTTGCAAAACTCATATTCCTGTCAGTTTTGTGTTTTCAGACAGTGCCCTGATCAAATGAGATGAGAACTGTTGCAAGAATGACTTTAACACTTATTTCATGTTCCTAGGATGGCTTGTGTGTCAGAAAAAGCTTCTTTGCAAAACTCATATTCCTCTCAGTTTTGTGTTTTTAGACAGTGGCCTGATCAGAAAAGATGAGAACTGTTGCAAAATGACTTTAACACTTATTTCATGTTCCTAGGATGGCTTGTGTGTCAAAATAGCTTTCTTTGCAAAACTCATATTCCTTTCAGTTTTGTGTTTTCAGACAGTGCCTGATCAAATGAGATGAGAACTGTTGCAAGAATGACTTTAACACTTATTTCATGTTCCTAGGATGGCTTGTGTGTCAGAAAATAGTTTTCTTTGCAAACTCATATTCCTTTCAGTTTTGTGTGTTCAGACAGTGGCCTGATCAGAAAGATGAGAACTGTTGCAAGAATGACTTTACCACTTATTTCATGTTCCTAGGATGGCTTGTGTGTCAGAATAAGCTTTCTTTGCAAAACTCATATTCCTTTCAGTTTTGTGTTTTTAGACAGTGGCCTGATCAGAAAAGATGAGAACTGTTGCAAGAATGACTTTACCACTTATTTCATGTTCCTAGGATGGCTTGTGTGTCAGAATAAAGCTTTTTTGCTAAACTCATATTCCTGTCAGTTTTGTGTTTTTCAGACAGTGCCCTGATCAATAAGATGAGAACTGTTGCAAGAATGACTTTAACACTTATTTCATGTTCCTAGGATGGCTTGTGTGTCAGAAAAAGCTTTCTTTGCAAACTCATATTCCTTTCAGTTTTGTGTTTTCAGACAGTGCCCTGAAAAATGAGATGAGAACTGTTGCAAGAATGACTTTAACACTTATTTCATGTTCCTAGGATGGCTTGTGTGTCAGAAAATAGCTTTTCTTTGCAAAACTCATATTCCCTCAGTTTTGTGTTTTCAGACAGTGCCCTGATCAGAAAGATGAGAACTGTTGCAAGAATGACTTTAACACTTATTTCATGTTCCTAGGATGGCTTGTGTGTCAGAATAAAGCTTTCTTTGCAAACTCATATTCCTTTCTTTTTGTGTTTTCAGACAGTGGCCTGATCAGAAAAGATGAGAACTGTTGCAAGAATGACTTTAACACTTATTTCATGTTCCTAGGATGGCTTGTGTGTCAGAAATATTTTCTTTGCAAAACTCATATTCCTTTAGTTTTGTGTTTTCAGACAGTGGCCTGATCAGAAAAGATGAGAACTGTTGCAAAAATGACTTTAACACTTATTTCATGTTCCTAGGATGGCTTGGTGTGTCAGAATAAGCTTTTTTTTGCTAAACTGATATTCCTGTCAGTTTTGTGTTTTTAGAAAGTGCCCTGATCAGAAAAGATGAGAACTGTTGCAAGAATGACTTTAACACTTATTTCATGTTCCTAGGATGGCTTTGTGTCAGAAAATAGCTTTCTTTGCAAAACTCATATTCCTTTCAGTTTTGTGTTTTCAGACAGTGCCCTGATCAATAAGATGAGAACTGTTGCAAGAATGACTTTAACACTTATTTCATGTTCCTAGGATGGCTTTGTGTGAGAATAAAGCTTTTTTTGCAAACTCATATTCCTTCAGTTTTGTGTTTTCAGACAGTGGCCTGATCAGAAAAGATGAGAACTGTTGCAAGAATGACTTTACCACTTATTTCATGTTCCTAGGATGGCTTGTGTGTCAGAAAAAAGCTTTTTCTTTGCAAACTCATATTCCTTTCAGTTTTGTGTTTTTCAGACAGTGGCCTGATCAGAAAAGATGAGAACTGTTGCAAGAATGACTTTAACACTTATTTCATGTTCCTAGGATGGCTTGTGTCAGAAAATAGTTTTCTTTCTTTGCAAAACTCATATTCCTCTCAGTTTTGTGTTTTCAGACAGTGGCCTGATCAGAAAAGATGAGAACTGTTGCAAAATGACTTTAACACTTATTTCATGTTCCTAGGATGGCTTGTGTGTCAGAATAAAGCTTTCTTTGCAAAACTCATATTCCTTTCAGTTTTGTGTTTTCAAGACAGTGGCCTGATCAGAAAAGATGAGAACTGTTGCAAGAATGACTTTAACACACTTATTTCATGTTCCTAGGATGGCTTGTGTGTCAGAAATAGCTTTTTTTGCAAAACTCATATTCCTTTAGTTTTGTGTTTTCAGACAGTGCCCTGATCAGATAAGATGAGAACTGTTGCAAGAATGACTTTAAAACTTATTTCATGTTCCTAGGATGGCTTGTGTGTCAGAAAAAGCTTTCTTTGCAAAACTCATATTCCTTTCAGTTTTGTGTTTTTCAGACAGTGCCCTGAACAAATGAGATGAGAACTGTTGCAAGAATGACTTTAACACTTATTTCATGTTCCTAGGATGGCTTGTGTGTCAGAAATAGCTTTCTTTGCAAACTCATATTCCTTTCAGTTTTGTGTTTTCAGACAGTGCCCTGAAACAAATGAGAACTGTTGCAAGAATGACTTTACAACTTATTTCATGTTCCTAGGATGGCTTGTGTGTCAGAATAAAGCTTTTTTTGCAAAACTCATATTCCTTTCAGTTTTGTGTTTTCAGACAGTGCCCTGATCAGATAATGAGAACTGTTGCAAAAATGACTTTAACACTTATTTCATGTTCCTAGGATGGCTTGTGTGTCAGAATAAAGCTTTTTTTTGCAAAACTCATATTCCTGTCAGTTTTGTGTTTTTTTAGACAGTGCCCTGATCAGAAAGATGAGAACTGTTGCAAAAATGACTTTAACACTTATTTCATGTTCCTAGGATGGCTTGTGTGTGAGAATAAGCTTTTTTTGCAAAACTCATATTCCTTTCAGTTTTGTGTTTTTAGACAGTGCCCTGATCAGATAAGATGAGAACTGTTGCAAGAATGACTTTAACACTTATTTCATGTTCCTAGGATGGCTTGTGTGTGAATAAAGCTTTTTTTTGCTAAACTCATATTCCTGTCAGTTTTGTGTTTTTAGACAGTGCCCTGATCAGATAAGATGAGAACTGTTGCAAGAATGACTTTAACACTTATTTCATGTTCCTAGGATGGCTTGTGTGTCAAATAAAGCTTTCTTTGCAAAACTCATATTCCTGTCAGTTTTGTGTTTTTCAGACAGTGGCCTGATCAAATAAGATGAGAACTGTTGCAAGAATGACTTTAACACTTATTTCATGTTCCTAGGATGGCTTGTGTGTCAGAATAGCTTTCTTTGCAAAACTCATATTCCTTTCAGTTTTGTGTTTTCAGACAGTGGCCTGATCAGAAAAGATGAGAACTGTTGCAAGAATGACTTTAACACTTATTTCATGTTCCTAGGATGGCTTGTGTGTCAGAATAAAGCTTTCTTTGCAAAACTCATATTCCTTTCAGTTTTGTGTTTTCAGACAGTGGCCTGATCAGAAAGATGAGAACTGTTGCAAGAATGACTTTAACACTTATTTCATGTTCCTAGGATGGCTTGTGTGTCAGAAAAAGCTTTTTCTTTGCAAACTCATATTCCTGTCAGTTTTGTGTTTTCAGACAGTGCCCTGATCAGAAAAGATGAGAACTGTTGCAAGAATGACTTTAACACTTATTTCATGTTCCTAGGATGGCTTGTGTGTCAGAATAAGCTTTCTTTTGCAAAACTCATATTCCTGTCAGTTTTGTGTTTTCAGACAGTGCCCTGATCAGAAAGATGAGAACTGTTGCAAGAATGACTTTAACACTTATTTCATGTTCCTAGGATGGCTTGTGTGTCAGAAAAAGTTTCTTTGCAAAACTCATATTCCTTTCAGTTTTGTGTTTTCAGACAGTGCCTGATCAGAAAAGATGAGAACTGTTGCAAGAATGACTTTAACACTTATTTCATGTTCCTAGGATGGCTTGTGTGTCAGAATAAAGCTTTCTTTGCAAAACTCATATTCCTTTCAGTTTTGTGTTTTCAGACAGTGGCCTGATCAGAAAAGATGAGAACTGTTGCAAAAATGACTTTAACACTTATTTCATGTTCCTAGGATGGCTTGTGTGTCAGAAAATAGTTTTCTTTGCAAACTCATATTCCTTTCAGTTTTGTGTTTTCAGACAGTGGCCTGATCAGAAAAGATGAGAACTGTTGCAAAAATGACTTTAACACTTATTTCATGTTCCTAGGATGGCTTGTGTGTCAGAATAAAGCTTTTTTTTGCAAAACTCATATTCCTGTCAGTTTTGTGTTTTTAGACAGTGCCCTGATCAGAGAAAGATGAGAACTGTTGCAAGAATGACTTTAACACTTATTTCATGTTCCTAGGATGGCTTTGTGTCAGAAATAGCTTTCTTTGCAAAACTCATATTCCTGTCAGTTTTGTGTTTTCAGACAGTGGCCCTGATCAGATAAGATGAGAACTGTTGCAAGAATGACTTTAACACTTATTTCATGTTCCTAGGATGGCTTTGTGTTGAGAATAAAGCTTTCTTTGCAAAACTCATATTCCTGTCAGTTTTTGTGTTTCAGACAGTGGCCTGATCAGAAAGATGAGAACTGTTGCAAGAATGACTTTAACACTTATTTCATGTTCCTAGGATGGCTTGTGTGTCAGAATAAAGCTTTCTTTGCAAACTCATATTCCTGTCAGTTTTGTGTTTTCAGACAGTGCCCTGATCAATAAGATGAGAACTGTTGCAAGAATGACTTTAACACTTATTTCATGTTCCTAGGATGGCTTGTGTTCAGAAATAGCTTTTTCTTTGCAAAACTCATATTCCTTCAGTTTTGTGTTTCAGACAGTGGCCTGATCAGAAAGATGAGAACTGTTGCAAAATGACTTTAACACTTATTTCATGTTCCTAGGATGGCTTGTGTGTCAGAAAAAGCTTTCTTTGCAAAACTCATATCCTTTCAGTTTTTGTGTTTTCAGACAGTGCCTGATCAGAAAAGATGAGAACTGTTGCAAAATGACTTTAACACTTATTTCATGTTCCTAGGATGGCTTGTGTGTCAGAAAATATTTTCTTTGCAAAACTCATATTCCTTTCAGTTTTGTGTGTTTCAGACAGTGGCCTGATCAGAAGATGAGAACTGTTGCAAAATGACTTTAACACTTATTTCATGTTCCTAGGATGGCTTGTGTGTCAGAAAAGCTTTTTTTGCAAAACTCATATTCCTGTCAGTTTTGTGTTTTTAGACAGTGCCCTGAAAAATGAGATGAGAACTGTTGCAAGAATGACTTTAACACTTATTTCATGTTCCTAGGATGGCTTGTGTGTCAGAAAATAGCTTTCTTTGCAAAACTCATATTCCTCTCAGTTTTGTGTTTTCAGACAGTGCCCTGATCAGATAAGATGAGAACTGTTCCAAGAATGACTTTAACACTTATTTCATGTTCCTAGGATGGCTTGTGTGTCAGAATAAAGCTTTCTTTGCAAAACTCATATTCCTGTCAGTTTTGTGTTTTCAGACAGTGGCCTGATCAGAAAAGATGAGAACTGTTGCAAGAATGACTTTAACACTTATTTCATGTTCCTAGGATGGCTTGTGTGTCAGAATAAAGCTTTCTTTTGCAAAACTCATATTCCTGTCAGTTTTGTGTTTTCAGACAGTGGCCCTGATCAAATGAGATGAGAACTGTTGCAAGAATGACTTTAACACTTATTTCATGTTCCTAGGATGGCTTGTGTGTCAGAAAATAGTTTCTTTCTTTGCAAAACTCATATTCCTCTCAGTTTTGTGTTTTCAGACAGTGGCCTGATCAAAAAGATGAGAACTGTTGCAAAAATGACTTTAACACTTATTTCATGTTCCTAGGATGGCTTGTGTGTCAGAATATAGCTTTCTTTGCAAAACTCATATTCCTTTCAGTTTTGTGTTTTCAGACAGTGGCCTGATCAGAAAAGATGAGAACTGTTGCAAGAATGACTTTAACACTTATTTCATGTTCCTAGGATGGCTTGTGTGTGAGAATAAAGCTTTCTTTGCAAAACTCATATTCCTGTCAGTTTTGTGTTTTTCAGACAGTGGCCTGATCAGAAAGATGAGAACTGTTGCAAAAATGACTTTAACCACTTATTTCATGTTCCTAGGATGGCTTGTGTGTCAGAAAATAGTTTTCTTTGCAAAACTCATATTCCTTTCAGTTTTGTGTTTTCAGACAGTGGCCTGATCAAAAGATGAGAACTGTTGCAAGAATGACTTTACACTTATTTCATGTTCCTAGGATGGCTTGTGTGTCAGAAAATAGCTTTCTTTGCAAACTCATATTCCTTTCAGTTTTGTGTTTTCAGACAGTGCCCTGATCAAATAGATGAGAACTGTTGCAAGAATGACTTTAACACTTATTTCATGTTCCTAGGATGGCTTGTGTGTCAGAAATAGTTTTCTTTGCAAAACTCATATTCCTTTCAGTTTTGTGTTTCAGACAGTGGCCTGATCAGAAAAGATGAGAACTGTTGCAAGAATGACTTTAACACTTATTTCATGTTCCTAGGATGGCTTGTGTGTCAGAAAAGGCTTTCTTTGCAAAACTCATATTCCTTTCAGTTTTGTGTTTTTAGACAGTGGCCTGATCAGAAAAGATGAGAACTGTTGCAAGAATGACTTTACCACTTATTTCATGTTCCTAGGATGGCTTTGTGTGTGAGAATAAGCTTTCTTTTGCAAAACTCATATTCCTTTCATTTTTGTTTTCAGACAGTGGCCTGATCAGAAAAGATGAGAACTGTTGCAAGAATGACTTTAACACTTATTTCATGTTCCTAGGATGGCTTGTGTGTCAGAATAAAGCTTTCTTTGCTTTGCAACTCATATTCCTGTCAGTTTTGTGTTTTCAGACAGTGGCCCTGATCAGAAAAGATGAGAACTGTTGCAAAAATGACTTTAACACTTATTTCATGTTCCTAGGATGGCTTGTGTGTCAGAAATAGCTTTCTTTGCAAAACTCATATTCCTTTAGTTTTGTGTTTTCAGACAGTGGCCTGATCAGAAAAGATGAGAACTGTTGCAAGAATGACTTTAACACTTATTTCATGTTCCTAGGATGGCTTGTGTGTCAGAATAAAGCTTTCTTTGCAAAACTCATATTCCTGTCAGTTTTGTGTTTTCAGACAGTGGCCTGATCAAAAAGATGAGAACTGTTGCAAGAATGACTTTAACACTTATTTCATGTTCCTAGGATGGCTTGTGTGGAGAAATAGCTTTCTTTGCAAAACTCATATTCCTTTCAGTTTTGTGTTTTCAGACAGTGCCCTGAACAATAAGATGAGAACTGTTGCAAGAATGACTTTAACACTTATTTCATGTTCCTAGGATGGCTTGTGTGTGAGAATAAAGCTTTCTTTGCAAACTCATATTCCTGTCAGTTTTGTGTTTTCAGACAGTGGCCTGATCAGAAAAGATGAGAACTGTTGCAAAATGACTTTACCACTTATTTCATGTTCCTAGGATGGCTTGTGTGTCAGAATAAGCTTTCTTTTTGCAAAACTCATATTCCTGTCAGTTTTGTGTTTTAGACAGTGGCCTGAAAAATGAGATGAGAACTGTTGCAAGAATGACTTTACCACTTATTTCATGTTCCTAGGATGGCTTTGTGTCAGAAAAAGTTTTTCTTTGCAAAACTCATATTCCTGTCAGTTTTGTGTTTTCAGACAGTGGCCTGATCAGAAAAGATGAACTGTTGCAAAATGACTTTAACACTTATTTCATGTTCCTAGGATGGCTTGTGTGTCAGAAAAAGCTTTCTTTGCAAAACTCATTTCCTTTCAGTTTTGTGTTTTCAGACAGTGCCCTGATCAAATGAGATGAGAACTGTTGCAAGAATGACTTTAACACTTATTTCATGTTCCTAGGATGGCTTGTGTGTCAGAAAATAGTTTTCTTTGCAAAACTCATATTCCTCTCAGTTTTGTGTTTTCAGACAGTGCCTGATCAAAAAGATGAGAACTGTTGCAAGAATGACTTTAACACTTATTTCATGTTCCTAGGATGGCTTGTGTGTCAGAATAAAGCTTTCTTTGCAAAACTCATATTCCTTTCAGTTTTGTGTTTTCAGACAGTGGCCTGATCAGAAAGATGAGAACTGTTGCAAGAATGACTTTAACACTTATTTCATGTTCCTAGGATGGCTTTTGTGTGTCAGAATAAAGCTTTCTTTGCAAAACTCATATTCCTGTCAGTTTTGTGTTTTCAGACAGTGGCCTGATCAGAAAAGATGAGAACTGTTGCAAGAATGACTTTAACACTTATTTCATGTTCCTAGGATGGCTTGTGTGTCAGAATAAAGCTTTCTTTGCAAACTCATATTCCTGTCAGTTTTGTGTTTTCAGACAGTGGCCTGATCAGAAAAGATGAGAACTGTTGCAAAAATGACTTTAACACTTATTTCATGTTCCTAGGATGGCTTGTGTGTGAGAATAAAGCTTTTTTTTGCAAAACTCATATTCCTGTCAGTTTTGTGTTTTCAGACAGTGCCCTGATCAGATAAGATGAGAACTGTTGCAAAATGACTTTAACACTTATTTCATGTTCCTAGGATGGCTTGTGTGTCAGAAAAAAGTTTTCTTTGCAAAACTCATATTCCTGTCAGTTTTGTGTTTTCAGACAGTGGCCTGATCAGAAAGATGAGAACTGTTGCAAAAATGACTTTAACCACTTATTTCATGTTCCTAGGATGGCTTGTGTGTCAGAATAAAGCTTTCTTTGCAAAACTCATATTCCTTTCAGTTTTGTGTTTTCAGACAGTGGCCTGATCAGAAAAGATGAGAACTGTTGCAAGAATGACTTTAACACTTATTTCATGTTCCTAGGATGGCTTGTGTGTCAGAAAATAGTTTTCTTTGCAAAACTCATATTCCTCTCAGTTTTGTGTTTTCAGACAGTGGCCTGATCAGAAAGATGAGAACTGTTGCAAGAATGACTTTAACACTTATTTCATGTTCCTAGGATGGCTTGTGTGTCAGAATAAAGCTTTCTTTGCAAAACTCATATTCCTTTCAGTTTTGTGTTTTCAGACAGTGGCCTGATCAAAAAGATGAGAACTGTTGCAAAATGACTTTAACACTTATTTCATGTTCCTAGGATGGCTTGTGACTCAGAAAATAGTTTTCTTTGCAAAACTCATATTCCTCTCAGTTTTGTGTTTTCAGACAGTGGCCTGATCAGAAAGATGAGAACTGTTGCAAGAATGACTTTAACACTTATTTCATGTTCCTAGGATGGCTTGTGTGTCAGAATAAAGCTTTTTTTGCTAAACTCATATTCCTGTCAGTTTTGTGTTTTCAGACAGTGGCCTGATCAGAAAAGATGAGAACTGTTGCAAGAATGACTTTAACACTTATTTCATGTTCCTAGGATGGCTTGTGACTCAGAAAATAGTTTTCTTTCTTTGCAAAACTCATATTCCTCTCAGTTTTGTGTTTTCAGACAGTGCCCTGATCAGATAAGATGAGAACTGTTGCAAGAATGACTTTAACACTTATTTCATGTTCCTAGGATGGCTTGTGTGTCAGAAATAAGCTTTCTTTCTTTCAAAACTCATTTCCTTTCAGTTTTGTGTTTTCAGACAGTGCCCTGATCAAATGAGATGAGAACTGTTGCAAGAATGACTTTACACTTATTTCATGTTCCTAGGATGGCTTGTGTCAGAAAAAGTTTTCTTTGCAAACTCATATTCCTCCAGTTTTTTGTGTTTTCAGACAGTGCCCTGATCAGATAAGATGAGAACTGTTGCAAGAATGACTTTAACACTTATTTCATGTTCCTAGGATGGCTGTGTGTCAGAAAATAGTTTTCTTTGCAAAACTCATATTCCTTTAGTTTTGTGTTTTCAGACAGTGCCTGATCAGAAAGATGAGAACTGTTGCAAGAATGACTTTAACACTTATTTCATGTTCCTAGGATGGCTTTGTGTTGAGAATAAAGCTTTCTTTGCAAAACTCATATTCCTGTCAGTTTTGTGTTTTCAGACAGTGGCCTGATCAGAAAAGATGAGAACTGTTGCAAGAATGACTTTAACACTTATTTCATGTTCCTAGGATGGCTTGTGTGTGAGAATAAAGCTTTCTTTGCAAAACTCATATTCCTGTCAGTTTTGTGTTTTCAGACAGTGCCTGATCAGAAAGATGAGAACTGTTGCAAGAATGACTTTAACTTATTTCATGTTCCTAGGATGGCTTGTGTGTGAGAATAAAGCTTTTTTTTGCTAAACTGATATTCCTGTCAGTTTTGTGTTTTCAGACAGTGCCCTGATCAGATAAGATGAGAACTGTTGCAAGAATGACTTTAAAACTTTTTCATGTTCCTAGGATGGCTTGTGTGTCAGAATAAGCTTTCTTTGCAAAACTCATTTCCTTTCATTTTTGTGTTTTCAGACAGTGCCCTGATCAAATGAGATGAGAACTGTTGCAAGAATGACTTTAACACTTATTTCATGTTCCTAGGATGGCTTGTGTGTCAGAAAATAGTTTTCTTTGCAAAACTCATATTCCTCTCAGTTTTGTGTTTTCAGACAGTGGCCCTGATCAGATAAGATGAGAACTGTTGCAAGAATGACTTTAACACTTATTTCATGTTCCTAGGATGGCTTGTGTGTCAGAATAAAGCTTTCTTTGCAAAACTCATATTCCTTTCAGTTTTGTGTTTTCAGACAGTGGCCTGATCAGAAAGATGAGAACTGTTGCAAAAATGACTTTAACACTTATTTCATGTTCCTAGGATGGCTTGTGTGTCAGAAAATAGTTTTCTTTGCAAAACTCATATTCCTTTAGTTTTGTGTTTTCAGACAGTGGCCTGATCAGAAAAGATGAGAACTGTTGCAAAAATGACTTTAACACTTATTTCATGTTCCTAGGATGGCTTGTGTGTGAGAATAAAGCTTTCTTTTGCTAAACTATTTCCTGTCAGTTTTGTGTTTTCAGACAGTGGCCTGATCAGAAAAGATGAGAACTGTTGCAAGAATGACTTTAACACTTATTTCATGTTCCTAGGATGGCTTGTGTGTCAGAATAAAGCTTTCTTTGCAAAACTCATATTCCTGTCAGTTTTGTGTTTTCAGACAGTGGCCTGATCAAAAAGATGAGAACTGTTGCAAGAATGACTTTAACACTTATTTCATGTTCCTAGGATGGCTTGTGTGTCAGAAAAAGCTTTTCTTTGCAAAACTCATATTCCTGTCAGTTTTGTGTTTTCAGACAGTGGCCTGATCAGAAAAGATGAGAACTGTTGCAAGAATGACTTTAACACTTATTTCATGTTCCTAGGATGGCTTGTGTGTCAGAAAATAGCTTTCTTTGCAAAACTCATTTCCTTTCAGTTTTTTGTTTTCAGACAGTGCCCTGAACAAATGAGATGAGAACTGTTGCAAGAATGACTTTAACACTTATTTCATGTTCCTAGGATGGCTTTTGTGTGTCAGAATAAAGTTTTCTTTGCAAAACTCATATTCCTGTCAGTTTTGTGTTTTCAGACAGTGGCCTGATCAGAAAAGATGAGAACTGTTGCAAGAATGACTTTACCACTTATTTCATGTTCCTAGGATGGCTTGTGTGTCAGAATAAAGCTTTCTTTGCAAAACTCATATTCCTTCAGTTTTGTGTTTTTAGACAGTGGCCTGATCAGAAAAGATGAGAACTGTTGCAAGAATGACTTTACAACTTATTTCATGTTCCTAGGATGGCTTGTGTGTCAGAATAATAGCTTTCTTTGCAAACTCATATTCCTGTCAGTTTTGTGTTTTCAGAGACAGTGCCTGATCAATGAGATGAGAACTGTTGCAAGAATGACTTTAACACTTATTTCATGTTCCTAGGATGGCTTGTGTGTCAGAAAAAGCTTTCTTTGCAAAACTCATATTCCTTTCAGTTTTGTGTTTTCAGACAGTGCCCTGATCAATAAGATGAGAACTGTTGCAAGAATGACTTTAACACTTATTTCATGTTCCTAGGATGGCTTGTGTGTGAGAATAAAGCTTTTTTTGCAAAACTCATATTCCTGTCAGTTTTGTGTTTTCAGACAGTGGCCTGATCAGAAAAGATGAGAACTGTTGCAAGAATGACTTTACCACTTATTTCATGTTCCTAGGATGGCTTGTGTGTCAGAATAAAGCTTTCTTTGCAAAACTCATATTCCTTTTAGTTTTGTGTTTTCAGACAGTGGCCTGATCAGAAAAGATGAGAACTGTTGCAAGAATGACTTTACCACTTATTTCATGTTCCTAGGATGGCTTGTGTGTCAGAATAAAGCTATCTTTGCAAAACTCATATTCCTGTCAGTTTTGTGTTTTCAGACAGTGCCCTGATCAGAAAGATGAGAACTGTTGCAAGAATGACTTTAACACTTATTTCATGTTCCTAGGATGGCTTGTGTGTGAGAATAAAGCTTTCTTTGCAAACTCATATTCCTGTCAGTTTTGTGTTTTCAGACAGTGCCCTGATCAGAAAAGATGAGAACTGTTGCAAAATGACTTTAACACTTATTTCATGTTCCTAGGATGGCTTGTGTGTCAGAAAAAGCTTTCTTTGCAAAACTCATATTCCTGTCAGTTTTGTGTTTTTCAGACATGCCCTGAACAAATGAGATGAGAACTGTTGCAAGAATGACTTTAACACTTATTTCATGTTCCTAGGATGGCTTTGTGTGTCAGAATAAAGCTTTCTTTGCAAAACTCATATTCCTCTCAGTTTTGTGTTTTCAGACAGTGGCCTGATCAGAAAGATGAGAACTGTTGCAAGAATGACTTTAACCACTTATTTCATGTTCCTAGGATGGCTTGTGTGTGTCAGAATATAGTTTTCTTTGCAAACTCATATTCCTGTCAGTTTTGTGTTTTCAGACAGTGGCCTGATCAGAAAAGATGAGAACTGTTGCAAGAATGACTTTAACACTTATTTCATGTTCCTAGGATGGCTTGTGTGTCAGAATAAAGCTTTCTTTTGCAAAACTCATATTCCTGTCAGTTTTGTGTTTTCAGACAGTGGCCTGATCAGAAAAGATGAGAACTGTTGCAAGAATGACTTTAACACTTATTTCATGTTCCTAGGATGGCTTGTGTGTCAGAATAAAGCTTTTTTTGCAAAACTCATATTCCTGTCAGTTTTGTGTTTTCAAGAGTGCCCTGATCAGATGAGATGAGAACTGTTGCAAGAATGACTTTAACACTTATTTCATGTTCCTAGGATGGCTTGTGTGTCAGAAAATAGCTTTCTTTGCAAAACTCATTGGCCTTTCATTTTTGTGTTTTCAGACATTGCCCTGAACAAATGAGATGAGAACTGTTGCAAGAATGACTTTAACACTTATTTCATGTTCCTAGGATGGCTTGTGACTCAGAAAATAGTTTTCTTTGAAAAACTCATATTGCTCTCAGTTTTGTGTTTTTAGAAAGTGCCCTGATCAGATAAGATGAGAACTGTTGCAAGAATGACTTTAACACTTATTTCATGTTCCTAGGATGGCTTTGTGTGTGAGAATAAGCTTTCTTTGCAAAACTCATATTCCTGTCAGTTTTGTGTTTTCAGACAGTGGCCTGATCAGAAAGATGAGAACTGTTGCAAAATGACTTTACCACTTATTTCATGTTCCTAGGATGGCTTGTGTGTCAGAAAATAGCTTTCTTTGCAAAACTCATATTCCTTTCAGTTTTGTGTTTTCAGACAGTGGCCTGATCAGAAAAGATGAGAACTGTTGCAAAATGACTTTAACACTTATTTCATGTTCCTAGGATGGCTTGTGTGTCAGAATAAAGCTTTCTTTGCAAACTCATATTCCTTTCAGTTTTGTGTTTTCAGACAGTGGCCTGATCAGAAAAGATGAGAACTGTTGCAAAATGACTTTAACACTTATTTCATGTTCCTAGGATGGCTTGTGTGTCAGAATAAAGCTTTTTTTGCAAAACTCATATTCCTTCAGTTTTGTGTTTTCAGACAGTGCCTGATCAAATGAGATGAGAACTGTTGCAAGAATGACTTTAACACTTATTTCATGTTCCTAGGATGGCTTGTGTGTCAGAATAAAGCTTTCTTTGCAAAACTCATATTCCTGTCAGTTTTGTGTTTTCAGACAGTGCCCTGATCAATGAGATGAGAACTGTTGCAAGAATGACTTTAACACTTATTTCATGTTCCTAGGATGCTTGTGACTCAGAAATAGTTTTCTTTGCAAAACTCATATTCCTCTCAGTTTTGTGTTTTCAGACAGTGCCCTGATCAGATAGATGAGAACTGTTGCAAGAATGACTTTAACACTTATTTCATGTTCCTAGGATGGCTTTGTGTGTCAGAATAAGCTTTTTTGCAAAACTCATATTCCTTTTAGTTTTGTGTTTTCAGACAGTGCCTGATCAGAAAGATGAGAACTGTTGCAAAATGACTTTAACACTTATTTCATGTTCCTAGGATGGCTTGTGTGTCAGAATAAAGCTTTCTTTGCAAAACTCATATTCCTTTCAGTTTTGTGTTTTCAGACAGTGCCTGATCAGAAAAGATGAGAACTGTTGCAAAAATGACTTTAACACTTATTTCATGTTCCTAGGATGGCTTGTGTGTCAGAAATAGTTTTCTTTCTTTGCAAAACTCATATTCCTTTCAGTTTGTGTTTTCAGACAGTGGCCTGATCAGAAAAGATGAGAACTGTTGCAAAATGACTTTAACACTTATTTCATGTTCCTAGGATGGCTTGTGTGTCAGAATAAAGCTTTTTTTTGCAAAACTCATATTCCTGTCAGTTTTGTGTTTTTAGACAGTGCCCTGATCAGATAAGATGAGAACTGTTGCAAGAATGACTTTAAACTTATTTCATGTTCCTAGGATGGCTTGTGTGTCAGATAAAGCTTTTTTTTGCAAAACTCATATTCCTGTCAGTTTTGTGTTTTCAGACAGTGCCCTGATCAAATAAGATGAGAACTGTTGCAAGAATGACTTTAACAACTTATTTCATGTTCCTAGGATGGCTTGTGTGTGAGAATAAAGCTTTCTTTGCAAAACTCATATTCCTGTCAGTTTTGTGTTTTCAGACAGTGGCCCTGATCAGAAAAGATGAGAACTGTTGCAAAATGACTTTAACACTTATTTCATGTTCCTAGGATGGCTTGTGTGTCAGAAAATAGCTTTCTTTGCAAAACTCATATTCCCTTCAGTTTTGTGTTTTTAGACAGTGGCCTGATCAGAAAAGATGAGAACTGTTGCAAGAATGACTTTACACTTATTTCATGTTCCTAGGATGGCTTGTGTGTCAGAATACTTTCTTTCTTTGCAAACTCATATTCCTTTCAGTTTTGTGTTTTCAGACAGTGCCCTGATCAAATAAGATGAGAACTGTTGCAAGAATGACTTTAACACTTATTTCATGTTCCTAGGATGGCTTGTGTGTCAGAATAAAGCTTTCTTTGCAAACTCATTTCCTTTCAGTTTTGTGTTTTCAGACAGTGCCCTGATCAAATGAGATGAGAACTGTTGCAAAATGACTTTAACACTTATTTCATGTTCCTAGGATGGCTTTGTGTGTGAGAATAAAGCTTTCTTTGCAAAACTCATATCCTGTCAGTTTTGTGTTTTCAGACAGTGGCCTGATCAGAAAGATGAGAACTGTTGCAAAATGACTTTAACACTTATTTCATGTTCCTAGGATGGCTTGTGTGTCAGAATAAAGCTTTCTTTGCAAAACTCATTTCCTGTCAGTTTTGTTTTTCAGACAGTGCCTGATCAAATAGATGAGAACTGTTGCAAGAATGACTTTAACACTTATTTCATGTTCCTAGGATGGCTTGTGTGTCAGAAAAAAGCTTTCTTTGCAAAACTCATATTCCTGTCAGTTTTGTGTTTTCAGACAGTGGCCTGATCAGAAAGATGAGAACTGTTGCAAGAATGACTTTAACACTTATTTCATGTTCCTAGGATGGCTTGTGTGTCGAAAATAAGTTTTCTTTGCAAAACTCATATTCCTTTCAGTTTTGTGTTTTCAGACAGTGGCCTGATCAGAAAAGATGAGAACTGTTGCAAGAATGACTTTAACACTTATTTCATGTTCCTAGGATGGCTTGTGTGTCAGAATAGCTTTCTTTGCAAAACTCATATTCCTCTCAGTTTTGTGTTTTCAGACAGTGGCCTGATCAGAAAGATGAGAACTGTTGCAAGAATGACTTTACCACTTATTTCATGTTCCTAGGATGGCTTGTGTGTCAGAATAAGCTTTCTTTGCAAAACTCATATTCCTTTCAGTTTTGTGTTTTCAGACAGTGGCCTGATCAGAAAAGATGAGAACTGTTGCAAAATGACTTTAACACTTATTTCATGTTCCTAGGATGGCTTGTGACTCAGAAAATATTTTCTTTGCAAAACTCATATTCCTTTCAGTTTTGTGTTTTCAGACAGTGGCCTGATCAGAAAAGATGAGAACTGTTGCAAGAATGACTTTAACACTTATTTCATGTTCCTAGGATGGCTTGTGTGTGAGAATAAAGCTTTTTTTGCAAAACTCATATTCCTGTCAGTTTGTGTTTTTAGACAGTGCCCTGATCAGATAAGATGAGAACTGTTGCAAGAATGACTTTAACACTTATTTCATGTTCCTAGGATGGCTTTGTGTGTCAGAATAAGCTTTCTTTGCAAAACTCATATTCCTTTCAGTTTTGTGTTTTCAGACAGTGGCCTGATCAGAAAGATGAGAACTGTTGCAAAATGACTTTACCACTTATTTCATGTTCCTAGGATGGCTTGTGTGTCAGAATAAAGCTTTCTTTGCAAACTCATATTCCTTTCAGTTTTGTGTTTTCAGACAGTGGCCTGATCAGAAAAGATGAGAACTGTTGCAAAATGACTTTAACACTTATTTCATGTTCCTAGGATGGCTTGTGTGTCAGAATAATTTTTCTTTGCAAAACTCATATTCCTTTCAGTTTTGTGTTTTCAGACAGTGGCCTGATCAGAAAAGATGAGAACTGTTGCAAGAATGACTTTAACACTTATTTCATGTTCCTAGGATGGCTTGTGTGTGAGAATAAAGCTTTTTTTTGCAAAACTCATATTCCTGTCAGTTTTGTGTTTTCAGACAGTGGCCTGATCAGAAAAGATGAGAACTGTTGCAAGAATGACTTTAACACTTATTTCATGTTCCTAGGATGGCTTGTGTGTCAGAATAAAGCTTTTTTTGCAAAACTCATATTCCTGTCAGTTTTGTGTTTTTAGACAGTGCCCTGATCAGATAGATGAGAACTGTTGCAAAAATGACTTTAACACTTTTTTCATGTTCCTAGGATGGCTTGTGTGTCAGAAAATAGCTTTCTTTGCAAAACTCATATTCCTTTCATTTTTGTGTTTTCAGACAGTGCCTGATCAAATGAAATGAGAACTGTTGCAAGAATGACTTTAACACTTATTTCATGTTCCTAGGATGGCTTGTGTGTCAGAAAATAGTTTTCTTTTTGCAAACTCATATTCCTCTCAGTTTTGTGTTTTCAGACAGTGCCCTGATCAGATAAGATGAGAACTGTTGCAAGAATGACTTTAACACTTATTTCATGTTCCTAGGATGGCTTGTGTGTCAGAATAAAGCTTTCTTTGCAAAACTCATATTCCTTTCAGTTTTGTGTTTTCAGACAGTGGCCTGATCAGAAAAGATGAGAACTGTTGCAAGAATGACTTTAACACTTATTTCATGTTCCTAGGATGGCTTGTGTGTCAGAAAATAGTTTTCTTTGCAAACTCATATTCCTGTCAGTTTTTGTGTTTCAGACAGTGGCCTGATCAAAAAGATGAGAACTGTTGCAAGAATGACTTTAACTACCACTTATTTCATGTTCCTAGGATGGCTTGTGTGTCAGAATAAAGCTTTCTTTGCAAAACTCATATTCCTTTCAGTTTTGTGTTTTCAGACAGTGGCCTGATCAGAAAAGATGAGAACTGTTGCAAAATGACTTTAACACTTATTTCATGTTCCTAGGATGGCTGTGTGTCAGAAATAGTTTTCTTTGCAAAACTCATATTCCTTTCAGTTTTGTGTTTTTCAGACAGTGGCCTGATCAAAAGATGAGAACTGTTGCAAAATGACTTTAACACTTATTTCATGTTCCTAGGATGGCTTGTGTGTGAGAATAAAGCTTTTTTTGCTAAAACTGATATTCCTGTCAGTTTTGTGTTTTTAGACAGTGCCCTGATCAGATAAGATGAGAACTGTTGCAAGAATGACTTTAAAACTTATTTCATGTTCCTAGGATGGCTTGTGTGTCAGAAAAAGCTTTCTTTGCAAAACTCATTTCCTTTCAGTTTTGTGTTTTCAGACATTGCCCTGATCAAATAAGATGAGAACTGTTGCAAGAATGACTTTAACACTTATTTCATGTTCCTAGGATGGCTTGTTGTCAAAAATAGTTTTCTTTCTTTGCAAAACTCATATTCCTTCTAGTTTTTGTGTTTCAGACAGTGGCCTGATCAGAAAAGATGAGAACTGTTGCAAGAATGACTTTACCACTTATTTCATGTTCCTAGGATGGCTTTGTGTCAGAATAAAGCTTTCTTTGCAAAACTCATATTCCTTCAGTTTTGTGTTTTTAGACAGTGGCCTGATCAGAAAAGATGAGAACTGTTGCAAGAATGACTTTACCACTTATTTCATGTTCCTAGGATGGCTTGTGTGTGAGAATAAAGCTTTCTTTGCAAACTCATATTCCTGTCAGTTTTGTGTTTTCAGACAGTGCCTGATCAGAAAGATGAGAACTGTTGCAAGAATGACTTTAACACTTATTTCATGTTCCTAGGATGGCTTGTGTGTCAGAATAAAGCTTTCTTTTTGCAAAACTCATATTCCTGTCAGTTTTGTGTTTTCAGACAGTGGCCTGATCAGAAAAGATGAGAACTGTTGCAAGAATGACTTTAACACTTATTTCATGTTCCTAGGATGGCTTGTGTGTGAGAATAAAGCTTTTTTTGCAAAACTCATATTCCTGTCAGTTTTGTGTTTTTAGACAGTGCCCTGATCAGATAAGATGAGAACTGTTGCAAGAATGACTTTAACACTTATTTCATGTTCCTAGGATGGCTTGTGTGTCAGAAAATAGCTTTCTTTGCAAAACTCATATTCCTTTCAGTTTTGTGTTTTCAGACAGTGCCCTGATCAGAAAGATGAGAACTGTTGCAAGAATGACTTTAACACTTATTTCATGTTCCTAGGATGGCTTGTGTGTCAGAAAAAGTTTTCTTTGCAAAACTCATATTCCTCTCAGTTTTTGTTTTTTCAGACAGTGCCCTGATCAGATAAGATGAGAACTGTTGCAAGAATGACTTTACCACTTATTTCATGTTCCTAGGATGGCTTTGTGTGAGAATAAAGCTTTCTTTGCAAAACTCATATTCCTTTCAGTTTTGTGTTTTCAGACAGTGGCCTGATCAGAAAAGATGAGAACTGTTGCAAAAATGACTTTAACCACTTATTTCATGTTCCTAGGATGGCTTGTGTGTCAGAATAAAGCTTTCTTTGCAAAACTCATATTCCTTTCAGTTTTGTGTTTTCAGACAGTGGCCTGATCAGAAAAGATGAGAACTGTTGCAAAAATGACTTTAACACTTATTTCATGTTCCTAGGATGGCTTGTGTGTCAGAAATAGTTTTCTTTGCAAAACTCATATTCCTTTCAGTTTTGTGTTTTCAGACAGTGGCCTGATCAGAAAAGATGAGAACTGTTGCAAAATGACTTTAACACTTATTTCATGTTCCTAGGATGGCTTGGTGTGGAGAATAAAGCTTTTTTTGCTAAACTCATATTCCTGTCAGTTTTGTGTTTTTAGACAGTGCCCTGATCAGATAAGATGAGAACTGTTGCAAGAATGACTTTAACACTTATTTCATGTTCCTAGGATGGCTTGTGTGTGAGAAAATAGCTTTCTTTGCAAAACTCATTTCCTTTCAGTTTTGTGTTTTCAGACATTGCCCTGATCAGATGAGATGAGAACTGTTGCAAGAATGACTTTAACACTTATTTCATTTCATGTTCCTAGGATGGTTTGTGTGTGAGAATAAAGCTTTCTTTGCAAAACTCATATTCCTTCAGTTTTGTGTTTTCAGACAGTGGCCTGATCAGAAAGATGAGAACTGTTGCAAAATGACTTTACCACTTATTTCATGTTCCTAGGATGGCTGTGTGTCAGAATAAAGCTTTCTTTGCAAAACTCATATTCCTGTCAGTTTTGTGTTTTCAGACAGTGGCCTGATCAGAAAAGATGAGAACTGTTGCAAAAATGACTTTAACACTTATTTCATGTTCCTAGGATGGCTTGTGTGTCAAAATAGCTTTCTTTGCAAAACTCATATTCCTTTCAGTTTTGTGTTTTCAGACATTGTGCCCTGATCAAATGAGATGAGAACTGTTGCAAGAATGACTTTAACACTTATTTCATGTTCCTAGGATGGCTTGTGTGTCAGAAAATAGTTTTCTTTGCAAAACTCATATTCCTCTCAGTTTTGTGTTTTCAGACAGTGGCCTGATCAGAAAGATGAGAACTGTTGCAAGAATGACTTTACCACTTATTTCATGTTCCTAGGATGGCTTTGTGTGAGAATAAAGCTTTTTTTTGCTAAACTCATATTCCTGTCAGTTTTGTGTTTTTTAGAGTGCCCTGATCAGATAAGATGAGAACTGTTGCAAGAATGACTTTAACACTTATTTCATGTTCCTAGGATGGCTTGTGTGTGAGAATAAAGCTTTCTTTGCAAAACTCATATTCCCTTCAGTTTTGTGTTTTCAGACAGTGGCCTGATCAGAAAGATGAGAACTGTTGCAAAATGACTTTACCACTTATTTCATGTTCCTAGGATGGCTTGTGTGTCAGAATAAAGCTTTCTTTGCAAAACTCATATTCCTTTCAGTTTTGTGTTTTCAGACAGTGGCCTGATCAGAAAAGATGAGAACTGTTGCAAAAATGACTTTAACACTTATTTCATGTTCCTAGGATGGCTGTGTGTCAGAAAAGTTTTTCTTTGCAAACTCATATTCCTTTCAGTTTTGTGTTTTCAGACAGTGGCCTGATCAGAAAAGATGAGAACTGTTGCAAAATGACTTTAACACTTATTTCATGTTCCTAGGATGGCTTGTGTGTCAGAATAAAGCTTTTTTTGCTAAACTCATATTCCTGTCAGTTTTGTGTTTTTAAAAGTGCCCTGATCAGAAATAAGATGAGAACTGTTGCAAGAATGACTTTAACACTTATTTCATGTTCCTAGGATGGCTTGGTGTCAGAAAAAGCTTTCTTTGCAAAACTCATATTCCTCTCAGTTTTGTGTTTTCAGACAGTGGCCTGATCAGAAAGATGAGAACTGTTGCAAGAATGACTTTAACACTTATTTCATGTTCCTAGGATGGCTTGTGTGTCAGAATAGGCTTTCTTTGCAAAACTCATATTCCTTTCAGTTTTGTGTTTTCAGACAGTGGCCTGATCAGAAAAGATGAGAACTGTTGCAAGAATGACTTTACCACTTATTTCATGTTCCTAGGATGGCTTGTGTGTCAGAATAAGCTTTCTTTGCAAAACTCATATTCCTGTCAGTTTTGTGTTTTCAGACAGTGCCTGATCAAATGAGATGAGAACTGTTGCAAGAATGACTTTAACACTTATTTCATGTTCCTAGGATGGCTTGTGTGTCAGAATAAAGCTTTCTTTGCAAAACTCATATTCCTGTCAGTTTTGTGTTTTCAGACAGTGGCCTGATCAGAAAAGATGAGAACTGTTGCAAAATGACTTTACCACTTATTTCATGTTCCTAGGATGGCTTGTGTGTCAGAATAAAGCTTTCTTTTTGCAAACTCATATTCCTGTCAGTTTTGTGTTTTCAGACAGTGCCTGATCAAATGAGATGAGAACTGTTGCAAGAATGACTTTAACACTTATTTCATGTTCCTAGGATGGCTTGTGTGTCAGAAAAAGCTTTCTTTGCAAAACTCATATTCCTGTCAGTTTTGTGTTTTCAGACAGTGGCCTGATCAGAAAAGATGAGAACTGTTGCAAAATGACTTTAACCACTTATTTCATGTTCCTAGGATGGCTTGTGTGTCAGAAAAAGTTTTCTTTGCAAAACTCATATTCCTTTCAGTTTTGTGTTTTCAGACAGTGCCCTGATCAGATAAGATGAGAACTGTTGCAAGAATGACTTTAACACTTATTTCATGTTCCTAGGATGGCTTGTGTGTCAGAATAAAGCTTTCTTTGCAAAACTCATATTCCTTTCAGTTTTGTGTTTTCAGACAGTGGCCTGATCAGAAAAGATGAGAACTGTTGCAAAATGACTTTAACACTTATTTCATGTTCCTAGGATGGCTTGTGTGTCAGAAAATAGTTTTCTTTGCAAACTCATATTCTTTCAGTTTTGTGTTTCAGACAGTGGCCTGATCAGAAAAGATGAGAACTGTTGCAAGAATGACTTTAACCACTTATTTCATGTTCCTAGGATGGCTTGTGTGTCAGAATAAGCTTTTTTTGCTAAACTCATATTCCTGTCAGTTTTGTGTTTTTAGACAGTGCCCTGATCAGAAAAGATGAGAACTGTTGCAAGAATGACTTTAACACTTATTTCATGTTCCTAGGATGGCTTGTGTGTCAGAATAAAGCTTTCTTTGCAAAACTCATATTCCTGTCAGTTTTGTGTTTTCAGACAGTGGCCTGATCAGAAAAGATGAGAACTGTTGCAAAAATGACTTTAACACTTATTTCATGTTCCTAGGATGGCTTTGTGTGTCAGAAAAAGTTTTCTTTGCAAAACTCATATTCCTCTCAGTTTTGTGTTTTCAGACAGTGGCCTGATCAGAAAAGATGAGAACTGTTGCAAGAATGACTTTACACTTATTTCATGTTCCTAGGATGGCTTGTGTGTCAGAATAAGCTTTCTTTCTTTGCAAACTCATATTCCTGTCAGTTTTGTGTTTTCAGACAGTGGCCTGATCAGAAGATGAGAACTGTTGCAAAATGACTTTACCACTTATTTCATGTTCCTAGGATGGCTTGTGTGTCAGAATAAAGCTTTCTTTGCAAAACTCATATTCCTGTCAGTTTTGTGTTTTTCAGACAGTGGCCTGATCAGATAAGATGAGAACTGTTGCAAGAATGACTTTAAACTTATTTCATGTTCTTAGGATGGCTTGTGTGTCAGAAATAGTTCCCTTTCAAGGGAACTTACACTTGCGTCAAGGGTTTGACTCTATGGGGGACGCCACACGTGACGAGCGGTGAAAAATAGTGAATGCAACTAACTTCGCGATTTATAGTCGCGAGGCGATGACGTCACCGATGACGCCGATGACCTCACGAATGACGCGAATACCGGAAGGTATAAATAGATCGCGGAAACAATGCAAATCAGCTTCTTTTGCCATTTCAGCAAAGCGCTCTTTGTGTGAATGTGTCTTGTCCTTGGTCTTTGTTTCTAGAGTTGTTGAAGTGAATAAACAGATACAATGAGTTCTAAAAGACTTATAAGCTTGTGTTTACTCCCTGCCCCCCGTTACAATCACAGATGGGGATACACACGAGCTCTGTGTAGAATGCTTGGGAGTGGAGCATGCTAGGCAGCTCTTGAGGGGCTGCCTGTGAACATTGTTTTATGGCTACCGCTCCGAACACTCCACTCCCGTTGGCTCTATTTGATGCGAAATTCAAATATGCACGCCTCGTGGTTCGGAAAGACCCGCTTCTCTGCAAGGCAGAGCGGCGTCTCAGATCATGGGGCCTCACAGATGAGCTTATGGAGGGTGCTGAGACGGCTTCGGCCTCTTCTCAGCCCCCGGTCTCACTGCTTCTGGAGGGGATTTGGGAGCCCGCATGGCGGCTTCTCCCAGCCCGTCCGGGAGCTCAATGCACTACTCTAGTTCCGAGGAATTAGAGAGTGCTAGCCTCATACAGGGGTATGGAGGACCCTCAGCAGCTCCCTTTCCCCTGGTTATGAGGAGCTCTTAGAGGTTGTTGCCCGGGCGGTAGCCAGACTAAATGTTGACTGGCCCTCAGAGCAACAAGAGGTTAAGTCCTCAGTAAATTGGACGAAAGATTTTTAAAAAAAGCGGGTACAGCCTCAGCGTCGGGGTGCCATTTTTTCCCCGATTTGAATGAGAGGTGCTAAATCATGGAAAGGCCTTACTCCTCACGTATTGCCACTACATCAGCTAGCTTCTCTCTGCGTCCTGGGGCTAGAGATAGGGCTATGGGATGATGCCGAAGGTGGAAGATACCCTGGCCACTTATCTTTCACCGAAGCTGCATCATCCTAAAACCCCCGACATTGCCCACCAAGCCATGCCGTGTTACGTCCAGTCTGGTGGGAAAGGCATATATGGCTGCAGGTCAAGCTGGGTCGTGTTCTGCACACCAGGGGCTTTTGCAGGCATACCCAGGCCGACTTGCTAGGGGATATTAAAGAGGGTGAGGTTTTAGATCCTGGGCGCTTCTGAACTCAGGACAGTGGCAGATCTCACTCTCCGGGCTACAAGGAGACAGCCCAAACCATTGGGCGCTCCATGTCCGCGCTGGTTGCCACAGAGAGGCAACTCTGGCTAAATTTATCTGGCATTAGGAAAGGACAGTCGGTGCTCCTCGATACACCTCTTGTTACCCAGGGTCTCTTTGGTAATGCGGTCAACATTGTGGTTGACCGGTACCAGGAGGAAAAGCGCCAAGCCGCTGCATTTAACAAATTTATACCTCGCCGCTCTTACCCCCAGGGGCCCGCAGCCGAGGGCAGCCCCAGCCATCCACAAGCTATAGGCAGCAGCAGAAGCAAGTGTTGCTACTCGTACCCCCCTCAAAGAGCTTGGGGGTCGAGGCAGCACTCGCAAAATCCTGCTAAACAGATCAAACCCGATTTGAGGACGATCATTGTCTCATTGAACGATCATTGGCAGCAGGGATTCAGTGGGTGCCCCCTCTTGGAGGCCAGATGAGTCCGGCCCTCTCAAGAAACCCTCTGAGAAACGATATGTTGGTCCCGCCGTCAATGACGCTTCGGGACACGTCAGTTGCACAGCACAGAGTTTACCCGAAGACGCTGTAGACCTGGTGCATGTGAGAAGCAATGGTAGTAGCTCGATCATCCCCTGCCGGTCAATCGCTTCAGGGCATTGACCGCCACACACCCGAAGTCAGTGTCGAGAGACTGACTCCCTTAGTGCACTTCCTCCACGAGTGGAGAAAGATCCCAAATCTCACGCAATGGCTCCTCTGCACAGTAGAGAAGGTTACAGGATTCAATTTGCTGTCCGCCCTCCAAAATGTTCAGAGGGGTGTTCTCCACCGAGGGGACCCCGAGCAGACTCGGGTTGTTAAAAGAAGAAGTGTTGTCTCTCTTGGAAAGGGGCCATCGAGTATGTTTCCCCCAAGAGAATCAGACAGGTTTTTTACAGTCGGTACTTCATAGTGCCGAAAAAGGATGGAGGGCTGAGGCCCATTTTGGATCTGAGACATCTCAACGAATCTCTGAGGAGATACAAATTCAAGATGCTCACTGTTCCTATTATTGTGGCCGAAATCAGATCAGGGGACTGGTTCACCACGATAGATTTGAAAGACGCGTACTTTCACATATCCATCCTTCCTCAGCATCGGAAGTTTCTCTAGTTCGCTTTTGGGGGCGAAGCT
This sequence comes from Oreonectes daqikongensis, assembly GCA_026939265.1. Taxonomy (NCBI): domain Eukaryota; kingdom Metazoa; phylum Chordata; class Actinopteri; order Cypriniformes; family Nemacheilidae; genus Oreonectes; species Oreonectes daqikongensis. The sequence continues at coordinate 2,684 of JAOTQM010000288.1, read as the reverse complement.
TACCAATATCGAGTTCTTCCATTCGGCCTAGCTCTCTCCCCCCCACGCACCTTCACAAAATGTATGGATTCAGCCCTTGCCGCACTGAGGCTTCAAGGGATTCGCATACTAAATTACATAGACGACTGGTTAGTGTTAGCTCAGTCTCGAGAGATGGCGGTTCGACATCGAGATATCGTCCTCAGCCATATGAAGCGCCTGGGTTACGGCTCAATGCCAAGAAGAGCAATCTAACTCCCCAGCAAAGATTATGTTTCTTGGGGTAGTATGGGATTCGGTCACGATGCAGGCACAACTGTCCCTGCACGTGTCCGAGTCGATCCTGACGACGGTGTCCAGGATCAAGTTAGGTCATGCCTACACTGTCAAGTATTTTCAGAGAATACTGGGTGTAATGGCAGCAGCGTCCAACGTGATTCCTTTTGGCCTCCTACATATGAGACCTTTACAGTGGTGGCTAAAAAGCAAAGGGTTTTCCCCGAGGGGCAACCCATTTCGTATGATCAGGTTACGCGCAGATGCCTTCATTCCCTAAGCATATGGAAGAAACCTTGGTTCCTGAACCAGGGATTGAAATTGGGGGCGCAATGTCACAGGAAGACAGTGACGACGGATGCGTCCCTCACAGGCTGGGGGGCAATAGTAAAGGTCTCTCAGCCTCTGGGCTGTGGAGAGAGCAGCACCACCATTGGCACATAAATTGCCTGGAGATGTTAGCTGTACTACGAGCACTGAAGTACTTCCTCCCGGTCCTCAGAGGCCATCATGTTCTGGTGAGAACAGACAATACGTCTGTCTCTTACATAAATCATCAGGGGGGCCTGAGGTCGCGCCCTCTGTGCAGACTGGCGCACCAGGTTCTCCTCTGGCCCAGGAGAAGTTTCTATCGTTTCTAGCCAGGCGATGTACATTCCTGGAGTCCAGAATGTGGGAGCAGACATGCTGTCAAGGCAGGGCTGAGGCCCGGGAATGGAGACTCCCACCCGAGGTGGTGGAGCAGGTTTGGGAAAGATTCAGTCGAGCCGAAATCGATCTCTTTGCGTCCCAAGAGACGTCTCATTGCCCTCTGTGGTTTTCTCTGATGCATCCATCTCCCTTGGGGCTGGATGCCATGGTACAGACGTGGCCGAGGCAGCGTCTGTATGCCTTTCCCCCAGTCGCTCTGCTCCCGGGAGTTCTAGAGAGGGTCCGAAGAGAAGGGATCAGCCTCTTACTGATAGCTCCGTATTGGCCGGCCCGAGTTTGGTTTTCAGACCTTCTGACCCTCCTGCGGGTCAGCCATGGGAGATCCTCTGAGGAGGGACCTCCTGACTCAAGCCGGGGGCACAATTTATCACCCCCCCCAGAATTGTGGAAACTGTGGGCTTGGCCGCTGAGGGGGGTGATCTGCTGAACCAAGGTCTTACAACGAGGTTGTTTGAGACCATCCTGAATTCTAGAGCTCCCTCCACCAGGAAACTTTATGCCTTAGAATGGAGATTGTCACCTTATGGTGTAATGAAAGGGATTTAGACCCAGTCTACTGCCCGTTGACTTCAGTACTGGAATTTCTGCAAGACCGCTTTTCTACTGTCTTGCACCTTCAACTATCAAGGTTTATTTCGCAGCTATCTCTGCCTTTCACTCCCCTCTGCCCCAGGGGTCAGTGGGAGACACCCCTTGGTCATTTCGTTTCCTGCGTGGCACCCTAAGAATGAGACCCCCCCACTCAGGCTAGAGTTTCCGTCGTGGGATCTAGCTATAGTGCTAGAGGGATTTCACAGGCACCCTTTGAGCCTATTGAGTCCAGCTCTGACAAAAATTTGTCTCTCAAATTGGCCTTTTTACTAGCCGTTACCTCTCTGAGGAGAGTAGGTGATCTTCAAGCCCTTTCGGCATCTCCCCCATGTTTGGAGTTTGCCCCAGGGAACGTCAAGGCTATACTGCACCCTAGACCGGGATACATTCCTAAGGTACCTGGTTCTGTTGCCAGGACCTTAGTTCTCCAGGCCTTTTACCCTCCACCTCACGAGTTGGCGGATTACCAAAGGTTGCATTTATTATGCCCAGTCAGAGCACTGCAGGAGTATATGGAAGGTCTTCTCGGTGGAGAAAGTCTGACCAATTGTTGGTCTGTTTTGGACCTCGAGGTCGAGGTCAATCTGCCTCTAAGCAGACCATAGTAGATGGGTCGTAGAGGCAATTTCTTTGGCTTATGAGGTGCGCGGAAGGCCTCACCTCTTCTCGTAGTCAGGGCTCATTCTACTAGGAGTATGGCCTCTTCGCAGCCCTTTTGTTGGGGCATCTATGCAAGATGTCTGCGATGCAGCGGGTTGGGCTTCCCCGCATACATTTATGAGGTTCTACAACCTAGACCTCTCCTCCTTACCTGGTTCCCAGGTCCTTATGTCCTGAGATGTGCGATCACCTTCACACCAGGACAGTCAAACGACTCGCCATGGCGTAGTGGGGCATTTCGTTCCCCATAGAGTCAGACCCTTGACGCAGTGTAGAGTTCCCTCGAAAGGGAACGTCTCAGGTTCCGACTGTACCACGGTTCCCTGAGATAGGGAACGAGACACTGCTTCTCTTGCCATACTCCTCGTGCCTGTAGCTTTTGCCTCTTTATTGCAGAAGCTGATTTGCATTGTTTCCGCGATCTATTTTATACCTTCCGGTATTCGCGTCATTCGTGACGTCATCGC